>CAEMYA010000200.1:527035-551249 GCA_903131615.1 Diplodus sargus
AAAAAAAAACCTCTGGCATTGCTGTGGTCGTGATCATGATAATATTTGAATTCTGAAATAAAAAATGAGTTTTTGCAAACACTTATTTGTGAGAAGGAAATTCTTAAGTCAATCCACATGGTGGAGCCAGACGTGGCTAGTGAAGGATTTAGGGCTTCTCTATACTTACATTGTCTGTGAATACAACCCCCAGCTTCCAGATCTGGTACTTGACATCGATGGAGTTCAGCCTGAGAGCAGAGAGAGAAGAGGATGATCATGGAGGATGATGTGTAATAAAATATGACTGGGGGACTTTCTGTGCTGGGTTGAGCCTCAAGCAGGCCTTAATTTCAGGGTAAATACAAAAAAAAAGATAAATATTCGTGAGAGAATACTCACACAGCAGCCAGTGAGCCGTCTCTCCTGGGTTTTCTCTTTTTGTGAGCATCACTGAAGTCCAGAGCAGCCTTATCCATTCCCAGCAGCTCACTGATGCGGTCATGACCATAGAACTCTCCATATTTATCCATCACCTGAGGAACAGTAGGGCTTCTTGAAGAAACACTTTCCAGTGGAACAACATTTCAAACAGATTCCAAAAACTTCTTGAATTAGATTTAACCTGTGCAGGGATAGATGACAAAGTGTCATGCTCCTTCCCATGAGTGAAACACTTGGGGACGGGGACCTGCCCAGTATGAACACTGTCCTCAACATTCAGATACAATACATCCATTATGTTTTATTAGAGCCACCAGGAGCTACATTCCCAAGAACAGGAGGGTTAACCGAAATTATCTTTACTGGAATCCAAATAAATCCCAGGAGAAATATGGCCACTGAGTCAATACATCCACTTGTAAAGAGCATGTTCATCATGCTAGTGTTGACCTCCAATGGTTTCTACAACTCTCATTTTCCTGTGATGGAATGAGCGGAACACATACTACTTTGTCACAAAAAACATTCATGAAGTTTGGTTCAATATCAATTTATTATAGATCTTTTGAAAATTCAAACTTGAATGATCAGTTTTTGTCGATTATTGAAAGTTGTGTGACTCAAATGTTCTTTGCAGCATGGCCTCTTAACTTCCTCTGAATGATTATGATTGATATCAGCTGATGACTTTTCTGGGCCCATTTTAAAAGGGCTAGTTTGATACACTCACTAGACTCAGCCACAAACATGGGAAAGTCCAAGGAGCTCAGCTTTGATCTGAAAGAGCTCATTATTGATTTGATCAGGAAGTCACTTTGAGCTATTCCAAAGCCGTAACAGTTCCCAAGGTCCCAAAATCAACTGTGCAAACAATTGTTTGGAAGAATAAAGCCCATGGCACAGTTGTGTCACTATCATGAGCAGAAAGAAAACACAAACTATCACCTGCTGCTGAGAGAAAACTGGTCAGGATGGTCAACAGTAAACCACAATCCAAAAAGCAAGACTGCAGTGAATTAGAAGCTGCTGGAAGACAGGTATCACTGTCCACAATCAAGTGTGTTTTGCAGCAACATGAAAAACATGAAAAAACCTTCTATTTGGCCACGATCAGCAGCAATATGTTTGGAAGGGAGAAGACAAGGCCTTTAGCACCAAGAACACTATACCTACTCTCAAGCATGGTACTGGTAATATTATCCAGTGGTGCTGTTTTCTACTGTGCTAAAGAAAGTTTATGGAAAAACAAAAGAGGAGGATTATCTCCAAATTCTTCAGGAAAACCTCAAATCATCAGTCAGAAAATTGGGTCTTGGGTGCATTTGAATGAACCAACAGGACAATGATCTCAAACACACATCAAAAGTGGTAAAGGAATGGCTAAATCAGGCTAGAATGTGACGAGTGGTTAAAAAATTCAGCCAGAATCAGATTACTACCAGATGCCAGGATGGCTATCAAAAGCACTTATTTGAGGTGAAAATGGCCAAGAGGAATTTAACCATTAGAATTAAAATTACTGTATGTGTATTTTGGAACTAGCAGATTTGATCATATTTTCAGAAGGCTGATAAATTCATTTTTGAACCAAACTTCATGAATGTTTTTTGTGACAAAGTAGTTTGCATTCCACTCATCCCATCACAATAAAAAAAGAGCTGTAGAAATCATTGGAACTTAAGACTGCGATGATATACATGTTCTTTAGAAGTGTATATAAACTTGTGACCAAGACGACTGTGACTCTTAGTACACAACCCAGGATCTTCATAAGAAGTGACACCTACCTTCCTCTTCACAAACTTATCCCAGTAGTTGTTGGGGAAAGATCTGAAAGGCAGAGGAAAAAAGGCTCATGAGTCACATCATCTATAAAGGTGTATTATAGAAAAAGTCATCGGAAGAAGTGCACCAAGAAACAAGATACAATTGCATTTGCAAAATCTTTGAGGGTTCATTTTCTCACACTCACACTCTGTAGTGGACATGGCAATGGTTTGATTAATCAGAATGTTTCCCTGCACTGCTGTCCTTGTCACTGCTTTCACTGTTATGGAGGACAACCCATGTGCTACCTCAATGATTCACGTTCAGCCATTTTTCACAGGAAAGTCAAAATATGTGAGAGATTCATGTCATCCTTTCCAGGTGCCTCTTACAACTAAGTAGGAGATGCTAATGCGGTGACAAGAGTGCAAACACAAACTCTCCCCACCCCAAAAAATCTAATAAATGCACCTTGCCAGGGTTCAAGTTGGCTGAACATAATGATTGTCCTTTGAGGAACTACTGGCAGCTATTTGCATGCATTAGCTGTGCCTACCAGTGAAAGAAATGACGGCTGTTTGTTTGAGAACAACCATGGAAGCTCCAGGTTAGCGTGCTGGCTGCTATCGCATCAATTAAATCAGAATCAGAGCATATCGTATTGAAAGACGATGAAGAATGGCACTGAAGGCTTTTCTTGATGAAAATGACAGTCTTCTCTAAACTGAAGATTTACTAACTGGCTCTGTTGGTGCAATGATTTGTGCATCTTTCCCTTAACATCGGCATGACAAACAGCAGATAAACCCACGTCAACAGAATCGGTTATTATTTCATCTTAATTAATAATATGTGTTCTTGTACACATAAAAAATTCACACACACTGTCCAGATGCGTACTGTACGGTAAAATTATTTGTCATGAAAGAGCTGTGCTCCTGATGAATCCTGAGCTTCATCAGAGCTGTCCAAAAATATTAATTCCAGAAGCCAAATTTAATTCTGTTTCTTGTTACCGTGCATCGAAACTTTTAAAATGACACACTTCATTTAGGACCAACATTTAGCAAGTAATTTTTTTATCTACACAAAGTGGGCACTGGGTGTGAAAAGGACAACTGAGTCGGTCTGAACGTAGCAACGACAATTGTGCGCCACTTTGCATGAGGTCTAAGATAGAGCCCATTGTCTTGTCAATGGATATAGTAGCATAATTCACACAAAATAGCTTATATAGTATACAGTCTTGCACCTATAGTGTTTACTCACTGTGTGTTGATTACAAGTCTGTCCCACTGCCCTTTGATGTCATCCTCAGATGGTTGTTCTGTGATGTAAAGGCCATCGAATTCTAGCTTTCTGGCCACCTCCTTCTCACGCTTAAAGATCACCAGTGGCACCTACATTATACACACACACACACACACACACACACACACACACACACACACACACACACAATGTAGGAGTGACAATATGTAATTTTCTGGGGCCTCTCTCTCAGGCAGAGGGTGGCACAGCGCCACTGCTCAGAGTTGGTCAGTTCTGGCACAACTCAGGCACAAATGTTCATAGGTAAGGTAATGTTTTATCACAATACACAACAATGTATATAAAAAAAGGTCTGGTTGTTTCTAGACATCTTATTGCAGGATACCTGCATACTATAATCTTTAGTTTCAGAAAATGTAAATCTTTGGTTTGAAAAGATTTAAAAATATTTCAAATTGCAAATTCTATATATAAAAAAAAGGATTACATGATGGACTGAAAAATCAAACAAATGTGTTGTTTGATTTTTATAGGTTATAATGACAAATATTGGATACAAATCCCAGTATCTTTTTTATCATTTCAGCTATACTACAATAGTAATTTCCCACCTTGAGACAGTAGTATCCGATGATGCAGAAGAAAGATATGACTGTGTGCAGGACTGCCAGGATCCGTAACATGGGCTCCATGTACCCACTGCTTTCCTCCAGGACAAAACGGACCGTGACTGGCTTCAGGGGCTCCCCCGCCTCATCCGTCATCTCCTCCCTCATCTCCAATGCCTCTCCTGCCAGTGGATCCCACTGGACGCTGCTATCTGGTTGTTTGCTGGTGTACACCACTTCCCTTTCCTCAATCACAGTTGTGGACGTAGAAACCTGGTGGGGGCAATTTATTATCAGTCCTCTAAATGTGAAAATCAAGCCAAGTCTGTCAAAATAAAACAACATGACAGAAAGCATTGTTACCCTGATAATATAACTGATCAGTGATCACAGATTCATGGGCAGAATATAATACAATAAAACATGCAATCCTAGTCTCATCCTTCAGTCTCATAGTACATTTAAATCAATTATTACACTTCTTACTCACTACATGTATTTGATAACTTTAGTTACTAGTTACATTGCAGATTACATGCTGCATTAGTGCCAAAGTGGCACATTTTTAAACCAATGTATTTCATTAAAAATCAAAAACTAAAAAACTAAAAAGACACATAGCAGAGGTACCATTCACCATCTCCTGAAGGAAGTCTGAACAACATATCTGGCTCTTTAAGTGCCCACTACTCACCAGCTAGTCTCTAGTAGTGTGCAACAGATATTTAAAGCTGTCATGTTTATTACATGTTTATCAGCTGCTGCTTGTTTCTTTCAACAATGTTGATGGGAGCTTTATCACTATGAGCAACAACTTGAAGCAGCTGTAAGTTAGAGCTCAACATTCACTTCCAAACAACACTGACTTTTGAGACCTTGGAGGTGGGGATGAAATACACCGTGGCTAATGTCTCCTCTTCCTGTCATTACAGTAATAGCAAAGTAAATAATGATCACAAGTTTGAGGAAAGTTTAGTGTGCCCCACTCTGCTTCCCCCCATTATTTCTTTCTCACGTGGTACATTGATGGAAGGTCTGTCAAACATTAACATTGCATTTCTTACAGAAAGGTAAAAAGCGCAAATAAATGTTAACATCCTCTGTATACCACTACCTTATAGAACAGAAGGATAAAGTTGATTGCAAATGCAACAAACAGTGCCAGCATTCTCATGTTGTAGAAGTTCCTGGCAAAGTAGTTCTGCAGGGGAGAAAGAAAGAGAAAGTACTTGTGTGTTTTTGGATGTTACAGTTAAAGGATCTTATGTTGGATTTCAAAGCAAACTCTTTAATAAATCAACTGCTTCAATATTGTGCTGTTCACATCATCACTCGTGTACTCACATGAAAATATGTAACCTTATTTTCAGTGATGGTTGATAGCTTTTGTTTTACATGAGTACATTACTACTATCTACACTGCCAGTAACCAATCATTACTGAAACTGTGAATATGTTTACAGTTGGAATGTAAACAGTAGCCCTTTTCACACAGAGGCTCCGCATTATCTCCAGAGGTTCGCCAATTCTCTGCCTTTGTTTGTTCACACAGAACGAAACAGCTCTGGCGGTAGAGCCGCACCAGTGTGCCAATTCATACAACAACTGTTGTTAATAATCATATGGATGACTGACTGTTTATAATCATATGGATGCTGTTATAATGTGTTGTGATTGGGATCCTGACCCACCAAACATTCTGGTAAGTGACAAAGTATTTCATTACATAATTACATAATCGCCTTCAGTAAACAGGATGTCATCTGATGTCAACTCTCTCACTTGCAGGGAGGGATGCTGTTTTCCGGGGGAAAGTTCACTTAAGTTTCGGCCGGGAGAACAATAACAACACAATAGTGGAAGGAAACTAACACATGGAGAGTGCTATGATGCGCCTCTGGAGTGCAGCAAATTTTCTCCCCTTGCCGCATCTGAAACTTTCACACAGAGGCGGATGCGGAGAATTGGCTCAAGATCCCTGCACTTAAACCACAGTGTGAATGGGGCTAGTCAGTTGACAAGACAGTTGATTAGCACTGTTAAAACAAAGGACAGAAAAAGTATTTACCAGTAGTTTCCTCTGGTAGGCTATGATCTTCTTCAAGAAGGCAGACTCCTGTAGATCAGGTTCATCAGACTTGGAGGAATGATGCCTTCTCACTTTTGGCCTCATCTTCTCATTCTTCTGTAGTTTCTCTTGTTTCTCTACACGTTCACTCCTGAAAACACAAAACAACTCACACTCTAACACAGCTAACAATAATACTGCTTCATCATGGCAGGTAATCAATGGATCTGTCCTTCCTGCGAAAACTCAAAATACATCAACAGATAAAAGATAAAGTGTTTGAATACATATTTCATGGATGAAATACTTGCCAATTATATTTGCTTTGGAAGTTCTAAAAAAAGTGCCACCCTTTAGTGATTCATCAATAAACAACAAAGGTAAAGATAAAAATTCAATTTGTAAAAAGTTTCTCAAATAAAGTAAACTCTCTTCCCAAATAAACCAATAAAGGATCTCTGAAAAAAAGTAAATAAACCAAACGTCTCCCTCAAATCAATCTATCTGTGAATAAGACACACCAACTACATGATACACCAATAAAATTGTTGCATCTTATCAACAAATCTTTTTGGTTGGAGTCTGGGAAAGCTCTGAGTGTATTGTGTAGTGTAGTGAAGTGGGTGTGTCATGTTAAAAAGTGTTGCATTATTTTATCTTTTTTTTATCTTTTTACCCTCTGATGTGCACAAGGTGGTGGAGGTGAAGGGCAAAAACATATTGGGTGAATCCTCCATCCTGCTTTTGGTTTCAATGTTATGAAAGAACTTCAAAGCTCATTTTTGAAAATGTTAGAGCTGAAATCCTCCCACCCTTATTGAACAAAAAAGCTAGAAAGTGGATCTTGAGTGAAGTACCCTTCTAATAAACAATTCAATCAGTAGTGGTCAGGTTGTAATTCCCTTGTGACTGTGGTTTGATGGATTTTCATAGGTGTGTACACTACACACATGGTGGGTATTTGTCTGCGCTACTACGATGCCTGGTAGATCAAATAGTGAAATGTGTACATACTCTGATGTTTTCTCAGGTTCGCACTCTGTCTCTGCTGGTGCCTCCTTCTCGTCTGAGGAAGAACTCTTCGACTGAAACGGAAAAAAACTTTTAGACAAACAAGCCAATTTGAGTGTGACTTCATTTTAGTCATGCTAGCTGCATGGCTTAAAGGTCTTCAAACTCATTTTCTCAATCCGCTGGCCAGATCCAACAACAACACAGACAGTTTTCTGCCAAAGTTAGAATTGTTTGAATAATTTGATACAGGAGATTTCTGTCTTCTCTTTTTTTATCACTGTGCAGCTCTCACTGGTTGGAAGTGAGCAGGACTTACACCAAACAGGATTTAGCAGCATTTGAGTCAGAATCTGAAGACGGCTCATGGCTTGATTAATTACAATCAGTCAGATCTGATCAAACTACACCCCCAAAGCAGAGTTTTTGACTGATAAACGCTTCATACATAACATCTCTGAGGATAGGAGCAAACTTTTTGACTCTTTGTCAATGTCAGCCTGCTGGTCAGTCCACCGCTGTGGTCCTGACTAAAATATTTCAACAGCTATCAACTATTGATGTTCCTCTCAGGATAAACTGTAATAGCTTTCAAAGTCCTCTGACTTTTCCTCTAGGAGCCATCACCTTTGACTTATGACCAAAGCTAATAAAATTCCCATTTGCTACGGTTTGTATTTAGTGCCAAATGGAAAATGTTAGTATGCTAACACCTTAAGCTAACACAGGGTAACTACAGGCATCAGTTGACCACAGTAGTGATGATTTTGATTGGCTTTGACTGACATTTTGATTGTTTTAACAATTATTCCAAATAGACTCAATTTATAAAAACACACTGGAAATAAAGAAAGAAAACAATAAGGAAAAGACAGAAGAAGATTATAAAACAATAGCATAAAATCACCTGATGCCTCCGTCTCAGCTCAGGCGGGGGTGCTGTGGGTGGAGTTGGTGGGGTTGGGGAGGGAACCGGAGAGTTGAGCAGTTCAGTCAGGCTGGCGTTGGGGTTATGTGGGGTGATCTTGTACTGGCCCCCCTCTCTCCTTAAGTCGAGGCCAAAAATGTCTGAGAGCAGCTCAGTCTCACTGGTGTTGACTGCCAGGTCAGCCAGGTCCTCCTTTGGGGAGCTGCGGTCAGAGGCTCGCTTCTCTCGGTCCTCCCCTTCACCCCTCACCTCGTCCTGGGTGGGATCAGGCATGTTGGCCAGCAGCTCTGACACCTGCAGATGGCGGGAGTTTATATATTTAGGAATAACTCTTAATATATTTAGTTTGTTTAAATGACCTTTTGATAATACACCAGGAACCTTTATGGTCTTGGCTCCCTCCACCAGATTGCCCCCCATGAAGGTGTTGTAGAAGATTCGACAAAATCCCCGGGCTACACTAAAAGCCACATGGAGGAGGCCTAGCAGCACAGTCCAGTAGAAAGACACCAGGGTGGTCACCATGTCCTTCACTGTCATGTTCTTTATCTTCTTCATCTGCTTCTTCAAACTCTTCATGGACAGTACCTGAGGAGAGAGAATGTGTCGGTGAATTACCGGTCCAGTGGTGCTAGCTGTTGAGTAAGAATAAGATTGTTCAATGCCCAACATTTACACATTGTCATGCAACAAAATCAAACATCATCAACAGTTATGTATCAGGAACAAGCTCTGGTAAGCTGATTATTAGGGATCGACAAATTTATCAGCCAACCACCGGAATCAGATCACATTCACTGATAGTAGTGACCGTTGTGTCACATCACTTTTGCTCGATAACATTTGTGAGTTACTGACTAGTAATAACCCTATCATCAGTTTGTAAGGTTCTAAAAGTGGTAATACTAAAGTGGTAAAAAACTAACTTGAAGCAGTTAAGTTTTTTTTCTTAACTTCATTTTTTAAATATAAATTCAATAGGAAACCTCCACAGCTCTGACCTTTATGAGCAGCATGACGTTGTAGCGCAGAGCTAACAGTGCCATGCGGACAGTGGTCACGGAGAAGAAGCCCATCTCAGGGTTCTCCTCGTCTGGCTTCTCCCGCTCACTCTCCTCTTTGACTGCTGACCGCTCACCAGCATCAGACATCTGAGCTGCCAGCTGCATTTCAAAGATGGTGTCCTCGCAGAAGTTCACAAACAGCTCCATCTTCTCCTTCTCCCCACCTTCATTTACCACGTCAAAGATGAACTGACGCTTAGATTCTTTGACCTGGACAGAAGGCAAACAAGGGATATTTATGAATTGTTTTGGCACGATTGACCACTGTAACCAAATCAAGTGTTGTCTAGTTGAAGTGACACATTTTATGTTCATTGCTTTATATGCTGTTTAAACCTGATATATATCCTTACCTGAGGTTTCTCCCACTGTGTTCGACTGGACTCGCTGATCTCAAAGTAGACCCTCTCAATGCGCTTTGCACTGCCCATGATCTCGATCCGGCCCAGGTAGGGCTGGAAGTAGTTGAGGACACTCTCTGCCAGCTCCAGGAAGGTCTGCAGCCGCGTGTCATGAGGCATGTGCTCCGAGAGATTGGTCAGGAGAACTGCCACATTGAAACCGATGTCCTTTTGAAAACACAGTTCAGTTAATGTCACTTTTTATTACTTTTGAATGAAGAAGTTTTCCTTTTCTACACATCCCTCACCAGAGGTGTGGAAAGGGACATGCATCGCGATGCAGACGTGAAGATTCTGCACTTATGCAGAGACAGAGCACAAGAGTCCAAAGCCTATGTTGATTGTTGATTGTCCTGCATTAGCTGGACAATAAAGTTATGTTGTGATGTTGCTCCCATGCTTATAATTGCTTATTATAAGCATTACTTATAAGCAAATAATATTTTAGATTACAACAAACATGTAAAGCATTGTAGATGTATAAATATTTTGTCTGATGTATTGAAAAGATGCCGTTTTTATTTTGTAGACTGCTGTACTCTGACTATTGGAAGGACTTAAAGTGAAACTCTCTCCAAAAAGCAACCAAGGCTTTATTTGTGAATGTATATGAGTCAAACCTTCGTGTAAATGCATGATTACGACGAAAGAGGCGCTTTTAAGATTTACCGTAGTTTCGTTTTCGGGCAAGCTAATTTTCAATGGAGTGTAGTGGCACTCTTACGCTAGCATCAAAATCGCTACTCTGTGTCATGGTCTGTTAAACTATGGATTAAATTTACACCAGAATGTCCTTTTAAATAGAAAATATGAAATTAATTGCTACAGTATGAATTTAAACCACAGTATGTTGTTTTCTCTTTTCCTCATCAGTGCTGTTCAGGTCGAGCTTAGAAACAAGTTCAAGATGAGTTACTTCTTATCCCACCTGACTCAACTAAAGCATGCAACAAAACAAAGGGATTTGTTGGTGTCTGACTGTGCTGTGAGTCACAATAGCAGGTGAAACAAAAAAATACAAAGAATTGTACTAAATATCTGCTACAATAGATACAGATAGATAGAAAATGATCCCCAACTTCTTCATCAAGTACAACACATGGAGAGGCATAAGAAAAAACAAAAGAGATCGCCAGCTAAAGCCCTTGTGAGATGTTAAAACAATTCTCTAAAAATAGATTTTAATAACAGATTAATCGTTCTGAAGGGCTTATATTTGGACAGTTCAAGGCCTTTAGAGACTTTTTAAAAGATGTGCAAACATCAAAACATTTACCTTGGCTGGCTCATGAAAGCGCTCAACAAATTCTTCATAGTCCAGCAGTTCATTCTCATCAGTCTCGGCACAGGAGAGCAGGAACTCTGTCTCAGACTGGGTGTAGTGTTTATGGCTCTCCATGGCCTTATGGAAGTCTCTCTTAGAGATGACACCTGTGAGCCCATTCAGAAGTCTATAAATCATCAGCAGCTCTTTTCAAGTCACTCTGGAAATCTCTTTACATCCAATAATTCAGAAGGAAATATGTTGTTAAAGTCTTGCCTTTTCCGTCAGGGTCATACTCCTTGAAGGTGTCTGAGGAGGTCAGGTCTTTCAGTTTGAGGAACATGTCAAAGAACTTGAGGATCATCTCCACATTGTTGGAGGACTCCACCAACATGTCCACCATCTGCTTCCCAATGGTCCCATTTACCACATTACCTGTCAGACAAGACAACACATTTACAATATTGGAATTCTCTTGAAACCACAACGCACACGTTTGAACTAACCGCAGAAGACAAAGCCTTTATCAAACTATCTGCAATATTTTAGCCTGTTCTTAGACGTCAATTAATGCATGGAAAACCCTTTAGATTGATCAAAGAATTATTTGGTCTTGTCAGAAAATGGTGAAGAAATTCTATCTCAAAGCCCAATATGACGTACTCTACAGTCCTGCTTTGTCCACAACCAAAAGATATGTATGTTACTGTCACAGAGAAGAAAAGAAACCAGAAAATATTCTGGAAACAGAGAATTCTGCCTTATTTCCCTTAAAAAAAGTAATAAAAAATGATTGGGCAACATTATGTAGAGATTGGCATTCTGTGAGATTTAGTGCTCCCCATAGTTACTGACTGTGACACTACTGTGGTTAATACAAATCCCAGGTCTGTAGCAATTTGTCAGACTTAATGTAGGTGCTAACTACAAACAAAGTTCATTACAACATAACAATGTTATTTGTTGAAAATCTGTATGTTGAATTAAACATGTATGTAACGCTGTGATCCTCCCCTCTCACTGAAGTTACATAGTGCAGAAACAAGTGGCAGAGACACCATTCACCCTGTTACCTTACCAAAAATGTAATGTTGTCTTAACAGCTGACATCTAAAAGGTTGGTAGTCGTTGCAGATCTAATAGACAACAACTCACTCAGTGCCTTTTTTCATGTTTAGATACATCCACAATTTTGTGGAAGACTTATTTAGCAAAAGTCAATACACAATGTAAATACTTTGTTGATAACCCTGTGTTTCTGTCACTCTAATCGGCTCTGCCAGGAAAACATCACTGCTTTGATTTTAAATAAAGGCCTACTCATGAAAGCAAACCTACCCTCAAGCATAGACAGCAGCATTACCACCATATCTTTCTGCAGATCCATCAATTCCTTTAGTAACTCAATCTGACTGGAGTCCTGAGGTGAAAAAAGAAAGAAACACAAAGTTGTGTTAAGAATTTCCCATCCCTCTAAATGGTGTTCAGCCATTTCAGAAAAAACTGATCCAGAGAGGCTTTACATTGATAATTTTCATTTTATACTATCATATTTGAAGGTATCAGGGGCCATGATTTAAAAAATTAAGATAGAAAACAGGAGTCTGGTTCTTCCTCAGCATAAAGGCTACATTACAGTTATATCATTTTTACTGAAGTTACCCGCACAGTGACTTTAACTCACCTGAGATAATTTCATTTGCATATGAGCAAAGACATGTAGAAAACCAACCACAGCGTCCCACAGTCGACTATGGGCCAAACTCTGCTGGTTGCCAGTACACGGACCCTACAACATCATAAGTAACAATAAGAATCCCATCGTATCTTAGAAAAAAAAGATAGTACAGATGGTAGAACATCATGTCATGTTGCTTTTCAAGCTCCACACATTTTCAGACCACTGTTTTCTTTTCATACCCAAAAGCAGACAATCATAGCTCATGCCAACACATACTTTTTCTTATTATAGCTGTGAGTGCAAACCATATCACCACCAAATCAATATCATTTCTTATATTATCTCTTAAACACCTTCAATTTGGATTATTTAAGACCTTTTCATCAACTTTGAGAAGACTTTGAGAACTACATGTGTTGGTATCTTCTCATACCTGGATGTACTCGGTCAGTGTATTGAAAACCTGCTTGGCCACATTTATCGCCTTGGAAAAATTCCTCTGGCCTTGCTCGTCAATGACATCTTTACCGGAATAATACCAGTAGAAATCACTGATAGACTCCTGGAGGAGGCAGAAGAGGGAAGGGAGGTGAAGAAAAGAAGACAAGAATAAGACTATTAACTATGAGTAAATAAACTGAGGAAACAGCTTTTAGCCATTTGTATTATTATTCTAAGTAGTAGCAGTAGAACTAGTAACAGCAACAGTAGGAAAATCCGAATACCACTTTGGACAGAAGGTATGGGCAAAAAATATTTCTGATAACAAAAAGGAACTAATATTTGAACATCTGCATGTTATTTTCATATTTTCATATGAAATGTTTCAATAGGTTACCATTTCACTCACTTGGGACATGATGCCATCTGACTTGATAGGAAGAGGTACATATCAGAAGCATTTATTAAGGAGATAGTTACTATCTTACGTAACGATTCTAGAGTGCTGTGTGTAAAAAAAAAACAACAACACAATTCTACACATAAAAAAATTCTCCCATAAAAGAAAATTCAGTCATCACCTACTCACCCCCATGCAGATAGAACGTTGGGTCTCTGCTCAATCTGTCTTTGATTGCATGTGTCACCTCTGTTAAAATTAATATACTCCCAAGACTCTCCTACTTATTCCAGTGCATACAACTCTTCCTCCCTCAGTCTTTTTTACCGTAAACTATATAGCTTGATATCAGAATTTATCTGGAATAAGAAGATTCCTAGGCTGCACAAACAATATTTGCAAAGACCGAAGCCCTGCCAAATCTTAGGTTCTATTATTGGGTTATCAACAGATCTTCCACTCACCCCCGACTGACACGACTGAAGCAGCTTAGAGAGGTGGATATGTTATCTCTGCTGTGATGAGGGTTATATGCCGCTACTTTGACTTGGGTTGTCTGTTACTTTCTCTATTGCAGTTTACTATTACCTGACTGATGTGCCTGTATTTCTCATGTCTTTTTTTTTGGTTTGGTTTTTGTCCTTTTTCTTTTTAATTGTCTATTTCTGTCCTAGTCCTACTTTTCAACTTTTTGCATTTCATTTTCTTTACTGTGGTTGTTCTAGTTTTATATTGGTTGTTTGGGCATGCAGCAATACCTCAGTGACCACTTTTTCTTTCTGTTGTTTTTCTTAAAAGAAAAAATATATACTTAACTCCTTGTAAATGTTTTAATACAAATGTATACATCTGCAAAACCCAATAAAAAAAGATTGAAAAAAAAACAAACAACTGAGGTCGATGGGGACTTCTTTCTAGGCGTAAAAAAGAAGAAAAAAAGAAAACCTAAACAAATCAAAAAAAGACAACAACTATGAAATGGCTCATACAGCTCATCCAGTGTCCAGAACCCATCCTGTATCTCATCCAGAAGCCCTGACATCCTAACTGATTTTCAGATCAGCTTGTAAACAATCCATCGAATTAATTTGAGATATCTGGGGTTCCAGAAATTTGGAGTGATATAAAATGCTGTAATGTTATTTTGCCGTGAAGATCCAGATGTTCCAATGATCCAATGTTTCCTGGACTACAAAACTTACCCTGATTTTCCATCAGCATGGGGAAAGGGGAAGTATGACTGAATTTTCATTTTTGGGTGAAATATACTGACTGGATAAGAGTGACATGGTTTTTAGATGAAAATGTATGAGGAGTGTATGACTCAGAGAAGAGACTTGTTTAATTATAGTTTCAACTTAAGAAAATAAGTCAGTTGTGGGCCACTGAACACAAATAGCTGACCTGTACTCTGAGGAGGTAGTCGACAGTCGAGATAATGATGTTGACGGTCGTATTATTCCCTGTTTGTGTCCTCAAATAGTTCTGGAAATCTGAAAAAAGGATATGGCAAAATATCACAACTTTGTCCTTGTAAAATGTGTTCAAACAAACAACAGTAGTGGTAGCATTTTAGTAAAATATTGGGTCACACTTCATATTGTAAGTAACTTATTTGAAACGTATCTTAAATAACAACCCAATTACCACAACCATTAAGCAGGACCTAGTTCCCTGGAAATGTATTTAAAAAATGACCATCTATTCATTAACCGCTTGTTGGAAAAAAGCAGAAATTCAATTTCGGTTAATTTGAAGGTAATTATTGAAATATGTTGCTTATTTATTACCACCTACTTACCATGATATTTCTGGACCAGTAAAATGAAGTGTAACGCAATATTGCATGACATTTTATACAATGCTTCAGACACCATGACAACATCCATACAGATTACATCTTATGGGGTGTTCAGACCGAACACGAGGAGAATTTTTGCACATATATATTACATACAAATTCAATGCAAAGAAGAATTTCCATTTACTCATACAGCATAGTTTGTCAGGTCATGTCATATTTGTGGTGGATATTTTGGTGCTTGGTGTGGATTCTTTTTTCTGTTTGTGTTTACAGAGGTGCATGGAGAGGCGCTGGTTTCCTGCTCCAGCCATTCAGCCCTCCACACCTCTGCAGCCAGCTGCCTCACTCTGTGCTCACCTGAGTCTCAACTCGCCACTACCACCAGCATCACCCTGAGCTACCGCACATCCTCCTCCACCTCCATGCTACCAGGCGGGGATTCCGCCTGGGACGCGTAACTCCTTCACTTGATGGCGTGACGCTGGGATTGGCCGATTGGAGGATTTTACATTAGAATAATTTCTAATCTGGAACCGTTTACAGATGGGAGGAAAGCTCAGAGATTACTGCTCATGAACCTGACTGCAGCACCTGTGCTGACAGCTGACTGGATTTGGAGGGGAAATGTGCATTATTTTATGAAAGTTCAGAGGGAAGAAAGACGGGAGACAACCAGAATCTCTGGTGAATACTGGGTTTAATATGAGGCTCAACCTTCAGGAAATAATTCCATTGGAGAGCGGGTGGAAGTGGGGAGGTAGCTGCCACTCAGCTGTGCAGATCCGGCAATGTCTAGAAAAGACAGTCAGTTGTAGAGCCAAATCTTCAGGGGGAAACAGCCCTGACCGAGTCTCATGAGTTTCTACAAAGATCCGGAGCTGTTTACAGACGGGAGGAGAGCTCAAAGATCACTTAATAAACATATGGGATTAAAAAAGTTCAGGTTTCGGGTTCGGGTTTTTACATACTATTATGTTGACTGCTGAATGGAGATGGAGAGGAATTGTACTTTTTTTATAAAACAGGAGAGGGAAAAAAGAAGATTGAGATCCCGAGTCGATGGCGAGTTGGCCTCCTGAATTAAATTGAGAGCCTAAACTGAATTTGATATCACACACGGATACACACACAAGGCATGGAGTATGCCACAATGCCTGCTGGCTTACAGCTAAAGTACAGTACAGCGTTTAGCTGTTTGGTGAAATTACACACTCATGCAAGTAACGTTAATAAAAATAAGTGACCCCACAATCAAACCCACATGAGTAATGCAAGACAAAAATTCATTTTGCATTTGGTCTGAACACACCATTATATTGTTTATAAAGGGCTGTCCTTTTAACACATTAACCAGTAGATTAATAGAGGAATGTAAAAACAAATGTTCAATCTGCAATCACGCCCCTCTTTGTGAGGGATTGCTTGAGTTGGTTGTAAGCACACATTCTTGTCGGATAAACCAGAGAACTTGCACACACACACACCTGAGTTGTGTCCTTCACAGAGCAGCTGCAGGAAGCGGAAAAGGTCACAGGTGAACTCATCATCCTGCATGACCTTCTCACCTGGCCAGAGAGAAGAAACACACACACACCCACACACATACATGCACACACACACATACACGGACAGACACACATGCAGACACACACATATGCACAATCACATACACAGGTATGCACAAACATACACACAAGAACACAGGCATGTGCAAACATACACATGAATGCGCGCACACATTCATATATACAGACACACATACACATAAAGAAAGTCAGAGAACAGAGGAGACAAAAGCAGACAACATATAGGAGAGGGATAGACAGACAAGAAGATGGAGAGTGAGGCAGTATTAAAAAGAGATGGTGCTAATGTGAGAAAATCCCCAGTGTTTTCTTTCAATACAAGGTGAATGGTTATAAAACACCATTCTTACCTAAACAAACACACACACACACACATTCTTGGATGAGCAGTGGGCAGCCACAGCACTTGGTGGTGGAGTGACATGGATTGGTTTTTAAACTGCAGCATTTTACAGTCAGGACTGGATTTAGACTCCTCATGTTTTCTCAAAGCTGCTTTGGTTTACAGTATAACGTGCTGGTAGCTGCCTGTCACTGTAGGTTCTGCATAGATAAAAAAATACATTGAGGAAGTCGAGGACAGCTTCTTTGACTGTGTTAAAATGCTGCTTTGAACCGTGTGGAATGCAAAAGGAAAAGAGGGTCAGAAGATGAGACACTACACAATAACTTATACAATAACATTAACAGACACATTAACATAATACATCCATACAGTATGACCACAAACTGAACTGGGCTGAGGGAGAAAAATCGATAGGTCTGAAACAAGACTGAAAGTGCATTTTTCTTTATCAATAGAATGCAAGGCAATGTAATTTAGAGGCAGTGCAACATTTCCTTATCTATAGATCAGTCCCACCAGGATGTCAGAGGTTTAGTTTTACTTATGGCACAAAAAGACTGCGTTTGTGCTAACTTCTGATATCCAGTTGTACAATGCCAATCAAAACTTGGTATAACTAATAAGAATGATCAGAATTATTTTATTATACATGGTGCTTTTACTTCTTACATCAATATAAAATAACTGCTAGAACGATTAGAAAACTGATAAAGCATTATAGTGGATAGTTAAATTAGTTAAATCTCATTCATTTCTGGTGGCTCAGCTTCCTCAGTGACTAAGCCAGAAAATGGGCTTCCCTTAATTCTCAAGCCACCTCCACAATGGTTGTATTGTTTGGACTTGGGAGTTTTTGAAATGTTTCCTTCCATTGACAAACAATATTGCCCATTCCCACGCAAGGCAGCCTTGTCTGTGACTTTTGTCTGAAGCAGTACATCACTGACATCAAGTTTCATTGTGAAAGAAGCCTCTGTAAAGCAGCCAAATTATTTTGAGCATCACAACCCCCGCAAAATGACTCTTTCACTGTCATGATTTGAGCCATTCGGTCCATTAACATTTGGAAAGTCTAAGAGAGCCGCATGATGCAATTATTTTATCCCCATTGAAGTTAGCCAGACGCTAAACTGGAAGTTAGCTGGCTCAGATGGCGATCCAGGTTTTTTCATAGCCAGGAAGTCGAGCTTTTTTGGCTTCAAAACACCACTGAGCAACATTCATAGGAATGAATGCGGCTCCAGCTCCAACACTGTGTCCAGTAATAAAACGTCCTTTATAGACCAGGTCTTATGTTTAGATCGAAGCCCAGCTGGGGTGATAAAAAACCCATGTCTACTGCAGAGACATGACAACTGACCTGGGTGTAAATACAGAGTTTACACATTCCCATTGCACTCAAAACCTCAATCTTAGAGGGTTTGCTGGTGGGAAAACGGGTAATAGGTAATATGCAAGAATTCTTCAAGATTTGAAGATTCAACCAGAAATTTTCTGAGGATGGGAGGTTTGTTAGCTCACATAAATAAGTTCAGGATTGGTTGAATTTGTGTAAATGTATATGATGAAAGGTCTGGGCTGACATATGGAGTGTGTAAATCTTAAAGTTTTACTTTCCTAAAAGGGCAATGCGTTAGAACTGAAGCTCAAACGGTACACACAAATCATCAGAGTAACCGCTAATGGCTATGTTCCTGTTAGCTGACTCTGAGCTGACTGGGAGCTGTTGGTGTTGTTTACACAGCTAGCACACTAACTCTCGACTGCCGAGATGGGGGTTTTCAGGTCTGGGATAGAAGCGTTCCAGCAGGGACTGCTGGTGAGGAGTGGAGCCATAATGGGCTCCAAGTGTATATGGCACGGGGCCAAGCACTGCCTCCAAGACTGCCAGAGGCCAGTTTGACAACAGGGAATACATTACTGAGTTGATCTACAGTGGCTCTGACCAGAACTCTAACTCTGGGTATGGCAAAGACACGGCAGATTCAAGTGAGGACAGAAGAGGGGTGAAGCGGGAGAGGACCAAGAGTGAGGACAGCCATCAGTAAGGCCTGAGCTGTGTGACTGGACTTTTGCCTCTTGTGGCAAAAGTAAGACAGAAAGGGCAGGGGCCCCTTTAATAACCCCAACCTCAGTTCTACAGTTATTGATGATATGCCAATAAAAACAAATATTTGTGTACATTCATTAATTTATATTACATCGTAGATGTCACAGTAACAGCATTTATTATGTGATCTTTGAAATTTTCTAATGTAGTGAATAACACATCTCTTAGAAGCAGATATCGAATGTTCTTAATAACAATTTGTTTCTAAAATTGCAAGAGTAAGTAATTATTGTAAGTAAACTGAAAATACTATTTATGACTGGCTAAAGGCACTTTCAGGCTTATTCCCAACACAGTGATACACCAGATGAGGGGAATACATTTTTCACAGTTTAAAAAATAATGAGAGCATATTAATATTTTATTCATATAATTTCAACTAAGTAAAATAAGTAATACTTTTCTGTTTAAAGTTAAGTATAATAAATGACAAGATACAGATGTAGTCCACAGTGAATGGACATAAAATATCCTCTAGTCCGCACACTATGCACAGTATAATGCATGAATACAACTACAACTAAATCATGAATTTAAAAGTACAATAATAAAATAAGTCAAAACATAAAATCATTAAAAAAGGAGGGATTACTCAAATGAAAGCAACACAGTCATGAAAGACAAAATCACTGACTACGGACGACAGCTCAGCCAGTAAACAGAAAAAAGAAGGGAGGAAGGAAAGGCAGAAGGATCAGAGATCACCCCCTCCTCTCACAGAGCAGCATGACCAACAACAGCCACTGTAATGCCCAAAAGTGCAAAGAGGAGGTATAGACCAAACAGAATGGATGAAAGACAGAGATGAGAAACAAACAAGGCTGCAACTAGTGGCTTATAATGTTTTTATCTATTTAACATTTTAACAGTTCCTCTATACTAATATTGTATTGTTCTAATATATGTTAATTTGACTGTTTTGAAATTAGTCATTTTGCAACATTTGAATAAATGACATTCATATTATTATTGCTGCACATAACAGAATTTTATCTCTAAAATTGCCATCAGCAATGGTTTTTGGAGATCGCGAAAAAAAAAAAGCTCTAGACGAGTGGCAGATGGGTGTGCGCTCCTGTGAACAACTGTTGAAATACACAAAGAGTAATATTCTGATTTCTATTGTTCCCTGGTTTTACGGCACGTTCATAATGACAAATGTGACACACAAGAAAAAGAAAAAAAACAGAAAGGGACGTCTCCTAGCACTGGTTTAGGATTCGAACTACATTTTTAGCAGGTTTATTTATTTCAAAAACCCACATATATGCTCTAAATTTGGTGTAAATTTGATTTTTTAAAAATTGGGGACCTTTCACATCGCACATATTCATTTAGATTAGAAAAATACGCATGACTGCAGCATTACTAAAGACTGAATCTGTCATTGTTTGTTGGGTATTTTTTGGATTTGTTGCAGCCCGAAGAGAGTGAGCCAGGAAAAGACAGAGATAGTGGCTGAGAACACAGAAGGGATTGTACACTTCACAACAATTAACATCCAGCACAATAACCATCTCCATTACTGAGACAAAAACAACCAGCTGACAGCTGAGTTGAATACATGACCGAGAGGGCGGAGTGGAGGATGAGGGGGTGGTAAATAGTCATATTAGTACTATTTTGAATGTGCCAGATACTGTACAAATCCTGAGAGGGAGGCATACATGGATTCTGTTTTAGATGGCAGTTTGTGACACTACAGCTTTGATGGTTCTACTTCTGCCTTGACATGTCTTGATTTTTAAATCTTAACATCTACATGGCATATTCCAGAACAAGTCATCATAATATCGTCATCAGTTGGCTCGTTGTGAAAGAGACTGACGTGAAAAATTTGACATCAAAATTCAAAAATAGACTTCAATCAGTATTTAAAGACCAACTACAAAACCAACCAGAGAGCATTATAGACAGTTGGCCTAACAGGGGGAAAAAAAGATTAGAATGATGAGGGTACGGCAGAAAAATAGCTACAAGCACAAAGCAGGTAAGGACGAGGTTTGAAGGTCTATACTCAGGACCTGGACAGAACTGACACAACAACTAACCAACCGTAGAGAAAGAGAGAGGGATATAGAGAGGGACCAACCAACACACAAGAAAATGGCAGGAGGCATAATTACCACGCTCATGAGTGATGACTGAGGAAGGGAAGAAAGTGTAGTAAACCAAAATGAGAAAAGGAAAACAGGGGGAAGAAAGAAAGAGAGAAAGAAAGTAAGAAACAAAGAAAGAAACAAAGAAAAAGATTACATATAGGGAAAAGAGCTTTGAAAATTTCGAATATAGTTTTTTGGTAAACATGAAAAAAATAATGTGTCGACAAAAAACCTGTACAGAAAGTGACGGCACCTTTGACGAACAAAAAGCTGGTCTCAAGTCAATGGCACAGAATTTTCCTGCTATTTAAATAGCTCAACGTTATTATTAAATTATGATATAATGATTGTATTATTCAGAACGTAAAATGGTCCTACAAAGGTAGGTCCACAATGTGTGTACACTCTGATTTAATTGTTACAAAGGATCCTTTCAGGCAATTCATCATTTCAACATTTCCATGTCAGCCATGTCACTGTAACAAATATCATGGCACATTTAAAAGCTCTAGCTATAAATTTGACAAGACAGAGAAAACTCTCCAAGGGAAACGTAATTCAACTGTTGGCTTCTGACAGAAATATTTTTAGACAGCAATGATCAAGAGGATGGCTGCTTTATTCAAAACTATTTTACTGTACAGATCTGAACTGTGCGTGTTGATACGTAGAGAAACACAAAACATTAATTGACATGAAATCCTGACTGTTCCTGTTAACTCAATCAGTGAATTGAAGCTGGCACTTTCTAATTGGAGAGATATACATATTGTTTCTGCTGCTGAAAGATCATTGAAGGTAATGTCATTAATATTTCCCGCAGTAAAAACGTATTTCCCCTACCCCCAACCCATTTGCTTTTAATGAAAATGATCATTTTTATGACCTGCTGTGCCTGATCCATGCATACAAACACAGAGATGTGCTGCAGCACTCCTCCTCCTCCTGAGTCAATATTGGTGGAAAAAAAAATGTATGCAGTCAAATGGAGTTGTCACTGGGACAGATAATTGGTAAACGGTGGACACAGAGCATCCCACAGGACCACAGACCTGTGCCACAGACAGCATTTTAAATATGAATGTGCCAGGTTCTGGCATACCGGGCTCTTGAAGGGAATGGGAGATGACACGCTGATTAGTTATCTTATGTTCTACCCAAAACACACCCATGACTAACTAATAGTCTAAAACAGTGTTTTTCAACCCTGTTCCTCAGGGAACACTGTCCTGCATGTTTTAGACGTTTCCTGCTCCAACACACCTGATTGAAATTATTGGCCAATCATCAAGCTCTGCAGAAGCCTGACGCTGCCACTTGGAAAGAGTAGTCATTTTAGAAGAATTATTAATGTTCATTAAAAAAGGATATCTGTAAATGTATACTTCCATTCTTAGATTATATCTAATATTATAACTTTTATGTACTTGTCATCATACCTAAAAGAAAAAGAACAAAAAATTGTAAAGGTATTTGTCAGAGTTTACATTTAGGGAGCCAATCCTCTGTCAACATGGGGAGTAAAATAAGCTAGATCAGGAGAGTGTAATAATTATCATTATTACTATCAAAAAATATTGAAATAGGATGCCCTTCTATGTTATATGATGAATCTAATATGAATGTAATTGTTTTGAATTTAGAAATGTATCAGTATTCAGTATCAGGATTATTAATATTTCAAGAAAATGTAAAAGCTAATCTAACAGGCAAATTGCACACTCACTTATACACCAGGAAATCATGCTCGATACTGCATGTGAACAACAGGTAGTACTGCATTACCTCTTAATAAAATTCAAGAAGACACTCAACCAAAGTGATGACAGGATAAATGGGAGAAAGCAAGATAAAGAATGATGAAGTTTGAGGATTAAAAAAAAATATTAATGCGTCAAAAGTAGCAAACAAGATGCAAAACCAAAGAGTATCTTTCTTTTTCTACTTAAATGGTCAATCAGAGCTGGAGCCTTCTCCAGGACATGCTAACATAAACGCTTTCAATGTTTTCATGGGAGATTTTGCTTTGGAGAAGACATTTTTTATTTAACTACCTTAGAATCTACACTTTATTTCACTATGAAACCAATGGTTTCAGCCAGCAGTGTCTGGATTATTGTAGATGTACTAATTATGGTGAAATTTAAAAAACTTACTTGTACCTGGTGAACAAAAGCATTTTCACATCAACATACTACAGAAAAAGACACACTCATAACGTGTGTGTCTATTGCTATGATCATTCAACAATATAAACCAATGAGGTATGAACATAGTGAAGCTCACCTGATCCCTCCTCCGTCACCATCCCCAGCCCTTCTGCTTTGTTCTGCCTCTCAAATGCATTTAGATCCAGAACACTGAAACCAAGACAAATGTATCATGAATCTCTTTTTGTGCAGCATTTGAAAAGTTGCCCTCTTAATGTATTTATTTTTTAAATTTTATTGCCTTTTATGCACATTAACAAGCAATTAACATCACACAGGAAAACAAAATATCATCTTGAGATTGGGTCTCATCTGTCACGCAGAGATATCACTGTATAAAGGTAGAGCACATACACACTTTTCTAGTAAAAATAAGTCAACTTGTGGTAATTACAGTAGTTATTTAAACAGAATGTAACTTTTGAGGTATAAAAGTCTTAAGTGAGATAGTCAATAACTAGGGTCCATCTTCTCTGTGACATTTTCTTCTCTTTGACATTTTTCCAAAATATCTGTATTTTCGGGCAGTCCCAAAATATATGAGTATGGTCACCGACCATACCACAAATCCTTTATAGAGTTGGATTCCAATCCCCCTATGACATCTGTAACATATGTTTTCCCAAGAGTCATCCTCTATTATTGCATTTATCTCCAGTTCCTATTGTTGTTTGATGTGTAGTGTATTATCTGACATATCTAGCCTTAGTTTATTGTACATGTCAGAT
>CAEMYA010000200.1:551262-607816 GCA_903131615.1 Diplodus sargus
TTTTTGAGGAACTGTGTTCAGACAGATGTGCAAAATGGCTTTCTATATTTGTAGGTTCCTTTCGTAAATTTCCCCAATCTGTATTTTTTGTAGCATAGTGTCTGATTTGTAAATATCTATATAGGTCACTTAAAGGCAAGGCAAACTTGTCTCTAAGTTGTGTAAAAGATTTGAATACATGCCCATCCAGGAGTTGATTTATTATTATCAGACCATTTTCTGTCCATATTTTATAAGCCCTGTCTGACAGTGAAGGTCTGGAATTTAGTCCTAAAGCAACTAAAGGGAGTTGTCGCTCTGTCACAGGCCATGCCTATAGTCAGAGTTTTTAACCATCCATGTGTGTATAACCCACATATTATTGATTTTAAGTTTTTTCTGAGACTGCTGGCTAAGAAATGGAAGACTAGACAAGGGCACTCCTAGTATGGAGTTTTGCTCAATAGAGACCCATCCGGTCTCAAGGTCCCAAACAACCAATGCCACGGCCGCTCGCAGCTGAGCTGCCCAATAATAGAATTTTAGATAAGGCAGGTTTAAGCCTCCTTTCTCTTTTGCTGACATCAGTACTTTCAACCATATTCTTGGTCTTCGATTTTGCCAAATACATTTTGATATTAATTTTTCTACTAACTATGGATTGTGGTACTAAGATAGGGAGGGACTGTAATAAGAATAGTAGTCTTGGTAGAACATTCATTCTCACAGACTGTATTCTGCCAAAGAGTGACAAGGGGAGCACATCCCATCTCTTCAAATCCTTTTTAATTTCTTTGATCAGATTATCGTAATTAGAGGAGAATAGTTGTGTGGTTTTAGATCTAATAAAAACACCAAGATATCTGAATCCCTGATTGGATCTTCTAAAAGACACCAGGTCATCTAACTGGGAGGGCCAGTCCCCAACAATCATCATGGCTTCAGATTTATTTGTATTAACCTTATAGCCCAACACTTTACTGTACTCATTAAGATTATGTAGGAGAGCAGGGATAGAGGTTATAGGATTTTCCAAAAATACTAATAAATCACCTGTGAAAAGTGCCAATTTATGCTGATTATTTCCTTCATCAAGTATTCCCTGTATAAGGGGGTTGGATCTTATCAGTTCGCCTAACGGTTCAATGCTGAGAGCAAACAAAGAGGGTGACATAGTGTCCCCTTGACATTTACCATTGTTCGTAAAAACTAATGACCAAACCAAACTGAATGATAAATCCAAAGGTAAGGCTGAGTTGTCTCCTTACAAAAGAAGACACATTTGCATTTTTTGTTAATGTTCTATGACTTCAGTGTCACTAGATTGATGTTTGTGTATGAACAGATGTAGCACTGGATTGAGTTTAACATCATTATCCAACTATGATCACCAAAGTGTGTCAACAATTTTTACAACAATTAAGGTGGTAGGCCAATGTTGCAATAGCACATGGAGTATAAGAAAGAGCAATATGAAAGTATATGTACTTTGTTTCAACAAAATAAAAAAACCTATTAAGGAACAGCTTGGATGCAGGTACTTTTTTCTCAATGCAGCTGTATTATCCAGGAAAATATTAGTTAAGGCTGAGTATCAGATCGGGACTTGGTATCAGTATTTACTAAATACTAAAGGACTCGGATCAGGATCGGGGTAAAAAAACCCTGATCAGGATATCTCTAGCACTGGATAATGAGTGAGTGTCCATTACAGCAATGTGAAAAGTGATGGTCAACTGATGCACCATGGCCACCTGGCTTTGGCAGGAATGATAGGCGCAACGTGTTTGGAGGCATAGGGGTGAGTGCTATGCAGCTGTAAACATGCTGCAACATGCAATACACTGGATATGTGATAAAAGTCAAATGAAATGTGGAACATTATTTTTGGGGACCAAATATATTCACAAAACACAAAATAAAAATCAGATATGTACAGAATAAACAATCAAGTGAAACACTAAAATATCCCAATATCCGTAAACATAGTGTAAACATAATTACTATATCTGTGAATGTTGTTTCTGTCACCCAGACAATTTCATGTTTTCCATGAAAAGTCACACTTTTATTCATCAAATGAGTTGCAAAATTAATAGAAAACAAAGTCAAGACATTGACAAGGTTATAAATAATGGTCAGAGAATTCTCCATTTGCAGCAGTTACAGCCTTGCGGACCTTTGGCATTCTAGCTGTCAAATTGTTGAGGTAATCTGAAGAAATTTCATCCCACGCTTCCTGAAGCACCTCCTCCCACAAGTTGGATTGTCTTGATGGGCACTTCTTATGTACCATACAGTCAAGCTGCTCCCACAACAGCTCAATAGAGTTGAGATCTGGTGGCCACGCCATTACAGACAGAATACCAGCTGGCTGCTTCTTCCCTAAATAGTTCTTGCATAGTTTTAAGTGTGCTTTGGGTCATTGTCCTGTTGTAGGAGGAAATTGGCTCCAATCAAGTGCTGTCCACAGGGTATGGCATCATCTATCCATAACACTTTTTTCCAATCGTCCTCTGTCCAATGTCTGTGTTCTCTTGCCCATGTTAATCTTTTCCTTTTATTGGCCAGTCTCAGATATGGATTTTTCTTTTCCACTCTGGCTAGAAGGCCAGCATCCCGGAATCGCCTCTTCACTGTGGACGTTGAGACTGGCATTTTGTGGGGAGCATTTAATGAAGCTGCCAGTTGAGGACCTGTGAGGCATCTATTTCTCAGGCTAGAGACTCTAATGTACTTGTCCTCTTGCTTAGTTGTGCACCGGGGCCTCCCACTTCTCTTTCTATTCTGGTTAGAGCCTGTTTGCGGAGTGAGACACTGTTGTAGGAAATCTTCAGTGTCTTGGCAATTTCTCGTATGGAATAGCCTTAATTTCTCAGAACAAGAATAGACTGTCAAGTTTGAAAAGAAAGTTATCTTTTTCTGGCCATTTTGAGAGTATAATCGAACCCACAAATGCTGATGCTCCAGATACTCAACTAGCTCAAAGGAAGGTAATTTTTATAGCTTCTCTAATCAGCAAAACAGTTTTCAGCTGTGCTTACATAATTGCACAAGGGTTTTTTAATCATCAATTAGCCTTTTAACATGATTAGCTGACACAATGTAGCATTAGAACACAGGAAAGATGGTTGCTGGAAATGGGCCTCTGTACACCTATGTAGATATTCCATTAAAAATCAGCTGTTTTCAGCCAGAGTAGTCACATTTACCACATTAACAATGTCTAGATTGTATTTTTGATTCATTAATGTTATCTTCACTGAAAAAAACAGTGCTTTTTCTTTAAAAAAATAAGGACATTTCTAAGTGACCCCAAACTTTTGAACGGTAGTGTATATTCAACACCTTTTAGCTAAATAGACTGATGGCTCTTTGAGTGACCCTGTGCACACACTGACAGAACCCATTATCCAACCCAGCTGTGTAATGAACACTCGACAGTATATCTGTTTCAGTTCTGAGGCAGTAAGAGCATGTAGTTACCTGCATGATTGCATCAATCCAGCAAGACTTTGAAAAAAGCCGACATCCTTCTTTTCTTTCAGATAATCCAGCATTTTCTGTCAAGGAGACAAGGATGAACGACAGTGGAATAAACATTTGAAAGAGAACTTCTTTGGCAAACACAATACACTTCACAGTAGTACTGGATCGGACTGCATATATCATATGGGGTATAACAAAAACATGATAGTTTGAATGATTGTCTTGGAGCAACATTAATTATTATGATCCTGGAGCAGCAACACTATGATATCAGATTGCACGCATTGTACAAATGCTGCCTTTCAGTCGGTGACAACAGCCCTGTCATAATATCCATCTTCATGAAGTTCATATTGTTCATTTTGTGTTAACTTGTAAAATAGAGAAGACAGTATTCTCCTAGTCTGATTTGAGTATTAAAATGTTAATTTTATTCATCAAAAATAGAGTTTGGAATTAAGTATCGGTCATTGCAACTCCTGGTCCAAAACCTTTGAGGGACTGGGGTTGCACAACAGAGTGGCAGAATAGAAACAATTGAATGTAGTCAAGTATAATACAGGCATGAAAACGGGTCAGGGGTGAAAAAGGTGGGAAGGATATGACCCCTCTCGGGGGAATTACAAGACAGTATGAATGTATAATAGTATCTATCTATACATGGTCACATTATGCTATATAAGAAATGAGACTGACAACTTCTCTCATGACATGTGTAACAGAACAACTTCAATAGCGTGTGTTTTGACAAGATGAATATGGGTTTTGAAGAAGTTGCTGTCTCTCTGCTTGGAAGAAAGGTGCTGGCTACACTGTGTTGATGTTATGAGCTGCACCTCCTTCTTGGCACTTCTGTTTGACAGTGTGCCTGCAGTGCATGGCTGCCCTTGTTTGCATAGTTAATAGCCGTTTTTATACTGGGCAGCAAGCTGCCAATTCGGCTGTACTTTTTGCAGCTAGGTTTGCGGATTTAGACAGAAGGCGGTAAATTGGAGGTCCGTTCTGGTCCGCCGATTTACTGCCTTGGAGGGTACACCTCGGAGGCTATCTAAATCCGAGACGTCGATGGGCGGGGGTGTCAATGACGGGCACTGTTTCGCGACCCACAGCCAGAGAGTTTCAAAACCAAGAAACAGCTGAGCACAGCAGTCAGTCCATCACTTCATCTGCGGACATCAAGATGAGCAACTGGACAGCCGCTGAGATCGAGGAGAAGCTAGCGTCTCCTCGGTCTCTGGAGCTGTTTGGTTGTGTCAAACAAACTAAGAACGGTTGCTACTTTCAAATTAAAAGCCCCCCGCTAAGATCCAAGTTCTTCTTTCTGACAGAGAATGCAACATACTTTACCTTCAGCCTCCAGTCAGTCCTCACCTCAGCATCATTGAGACGTCTTGAAAATGATTTGTAGGGATTTTAGAAAAGTTGTTTTTATCGAATTCAAGGCGCGCACATGTTCGCAGTTCACTGATAATCTCTGGTACACCTCCATGTCCCCCTCCCCCCAATAAAAGTATTTTCTCATCGGATCTACACGATTCATGTAGGTCACCAATTTTGGTTTCAAAATGGCGAAATTCACTGAAAGGGGAGTGGTTTTCATGCCTGATAATAATATCGCTAACTATGACATCATTGCTAAAGTAGAGACATTTAATGAACTTCACTCTGACAGTATCAACATAAATTTTAGGCTTCATAAAAGCAAAGAATGCAGCAGAGCAGCTATATTGTTAGACTGTATTCAAATTTACAGGTGTCCTTGTGCCTTTTAAATACACTGCAGACAGTAACAATGTTAGAACCATTGTAAAATGGGCCAAGTACATAACAGAAACTGAGGTGGCTGAACACTGAAATACCTGCTGTACAGTAGAGTTTCCTCCATTGAGAATAGCTATGCCCAGCTTCAGAGTAGAGGCCACCATGGGACCCATCTCACCTGGTGAGGGAACAACACAGAGATAACAACTGGACATTAGTCTTTTATTTGTCATTACCAGTACCATGAATCCTGTTAAAATATATCTGTAAAAGGTGTGTTAGCAGTTTGTATGATACATCACTTAATGGACACTGACTAGAGGTTTAACGATTTACCATGTATTCATTGCGAACTGTCAAGGTAAACATGTCATGGATAAATACATGCTGTCATATGAAGAATATGTCTGACTCGGTCACTATGGTGAGAGCATAACCATTCTGATCCACACTCAGATCCAAACACTGGCAGTCAAACCTAAACAGTGCACCTAACACTTGTTTGCCAACTACCATTAAACAACAAATGCAGAAGATAAGATTAAGGAGAAGACACATTGAGTAAATATGGCAGACATGGCTTGTACAATTGAGACATATGAGCTAGATACAGGCCTCCTGCTTATTTCAAATCAGCTGTGTGGGAAATTTCGGGGTGTACAGTGAACAACTCCAGCAAATGAGAGCGAGTTGGATCAGACGAGCATGGTGTGTCTGTGTTGTCGGACAATTCAATGTGAATGGAAACAAGAACATGCTAACACATTGGACCTACCTTTGCTAGCGCTGATGGTTTGAAGCACCATCTCAGCAGCTCCACGGTCATGCAGTCGAGCCTGTTGATACAACAGCTTCTGCTTCTCCATCTCCTTCTCCTATTCATGTGAAACAGGCAGCAGCATATGTAAGTTTACAGACAAGACCACCATCGGGATCAACAGACAGACTCATCACCTACTTCAAAACTCTTCACTTCCTCTCCATCCTCGTCCTCTTCATCATGGCAACTCTGAGAGAACAAAGAGTGATAGAAAAGAGAGTTATATGTGGACAGCAGAGGAATAATATGAAGCAAAAGGACAAATTTACATCGTCAATATTATCGTCCTGTGATGAGTCAGCTAATTCACTTTTAAGCAATGAAATGGTTGCGAGTACTGATATTCAGTAGCTAGTACCTTAGCCATGATGTCAGCATAGGCCATGTAGAGATTATCCTCATCCAGTTTACTGCAACAGGGAATACACACATTAAGAGACCCAGTGAAAAATTGACAGCTGGATACAACTTTTATCCACTTTAAGCTCTTTTTGCTTGTTCAAAACATGCTGAATGGAAGCACCAAATGTATCTCAAATGTCTGAGAACCTACCACTTTTCTGTGAGGGCTGTTCTGCTGAACAGCTGAATGAGTTGATGCAGTGGATCAATGTGTTTCATCCCCTCCTCTTCTTCAGATGGTTCCTGTTGCCCTGGTTTCTGAAACAAACACAAATTCACATCTAGATGAGACATATGATTCATGGTGAAACAGCAGCCTTTATGACTTAAACTCAAAGAAGAAGAGATTCTGCCAGGGTCAAAATATTTCCAATTTTCTTACACCTATCTTAAAATAAACTTACAGCAAGGTCCTCTATGAGTTTATCCTCAAAGTAGTGTTCCTCTGCCTCAATCCAGGACTTCTCATAGCCCTGCAGGAACAAGTTCACTGCCCGGTGCCTAGTTTGGGGGAGAAACAGTAGGAATAAAAGTGTAATAATATTAATAAAATGGTCTTTTTTTATACACCAGGGTGTCAGATGTATAACAGAATGTGTGGTAAGAATGTGTGTACCTCACACATAATTAAGAGTACAACATTGTTTAGGCTATTTGCCAATTCCACTAATTGTGTTAGGTATTATTTTGCAGTCTGCAAAATGTTACATCAAAGGCACTTCGTAAACTGAATTTTATTATTCTTTTTATTTACAGTGGAGCCATAACTTTATTGTTATTGATATTTTCATTTGATTCTGAATTACAAAATACTTTGTAAAATCTGTTTCAATATGAGGTCTAACAACAATGATTACTGAGATTTTATGGTGATCAGGGTTTGTGCTACAGCTGTACAGCTGAAATGAAGCTCATGCAAGTGCTCTTGTTTTCAATGACTGAGCTGTGTATGCATATTTCTGTCTAGATGCATACACACTTTTAGTCGTAAATCTATGGGGCCAGATGTTTTATGACATCTGGCCCCACATGTACAGTACACACTGCGTTTATCCTGCATGTGTGCATGAATGTGTGTGTTTGCATAACTTACCTAGGTAAGTTATAGAGTGGTGCCATCCTGAAGCAAGCAACCACCGCTCTCTTCCTCTGTTTGGACAGCAGTTTGTGCCACACAGCCTTCTTGCTGCGCTGAGGATGTTCAACCTAAACACACACACTGAATCACTTAGTACAGAAGACTCACCAACTGAAGGCCACAAAGCCCAGACCTCTAGTGTTTTAATGAACAAACGTGGTTATGTCTATTTTGGGGGCAACTTTGTTAATAGCCAATGACATCAGCTGTTCTGAGGAGAGTGCAAGCCAGCTTCTCTTTCCACAGCTTGACTTCTTCAAGAGGATGACAACTTACACTACAGCGCATCAACCCAGACATGGAGTACATGCACAGCCAACCCAGCCTCATTGTGTTCACCCATCTGCTGTCTGACAAGAAAGCATCTACTGTCATTACACCAGTCTATAAAACAGCTTCTGTCCTCAGGCTGAGAGACTCCTCAATTCATCAGCAACTCTCCACCATGAAACTTACATTTTGCTGCACAACCCTGTGCTGTAGCATAACAGTTAAATAATTAAATAAACCGTAATAATATATAAATATATATACATATACACACACACACACACACACACACATATACATACACACACACACACACACACACACACACAGATATACATATACACACACACACACACATATACACACACACACACATATATATATACACACACATTGCCTGTACTCCCAAAATACAATGTTCCAAATGTCTTTTGCCTTGTGTTGTCTATTCAACATACGCACGCATGCACGCACTCACGCACACACATGCATGCACACACACGCACAGACACACACACACACACCTGGTCTAGGTGGAAGAGGACATGAGCGATGTCAAGGACTCTCTCTACAGTCTTCTCTGGGTTGGAGGTGTCCTCATAGTGATTTGGGAGGTCTCTGTACAGAGCCATCTGCCAACGAATAGCTGGGTCCTCCAGCTGTACAAGAAACACAGTCAAACAGTCAAACATTTAGAGGACATGTACTTAAAAGTGCATTGAGGCTGTGCACCACTATTTGAGACTTGGTTTGAACATATGGATTTGAGCTAGATGGATAACCATATGTTGGATCTGTTATCATACAGACTATCCACTACAAAGACTTTTAAATAAAAAGCATGAAGGTCATCTCGTTTACCCAAATGTACTTGCTGTACGTTGACTGTAGGTTAATTACAAGCAAAACGTTTTCTTACCTTTCCCTGTAAATGGAGATTGTTCCTGATGATCTCTCGAACCTCATCCTCTGTATCTTTCTGTTGAGAGAGTAAATGCATGGTCTACTGTGAGACAAGTATTACCATTCAATAAAAGGTCCTGAATGACATAAAACAACATCAAATATGTTTTTATTAAATGGAAAAGAACATTTAAAACTCTAATTAGCAGTCACAGTATTGTGATCCTGACTGATTTATTGTACTGTTAATTTAGAGTTTCTTTTAGATTATTGCCAATAATCAACTGTTTGCAAGTATTCATTGGGTACTGGACCTGTAAATTGAAGCATTTATGTATTTATTTATTTATTTTACATCAATTAATTTATGTTGGCAAATGACGCTACTTGAAATTCAAAGTAAGTATGTCACCTGAAGTGAGGAAAAGTTCATGTATCGTTAATAAAGATGAACAAAGTAATAAAGCCCCTTGTCATATAGATGTCTCACAGATCATTTTGTAATATGCAGAAGCAGTTTTGCTACCTGGGTGAAGCGGTTCTTAGCTAGTGCGATGAGCTCTTGTTCTCCGGGGGCACAGATGTTGAGTCCAACAGGCAGCAGGCGCTTCAGAGTGGCAACAATCAGACTTGTCTGCATTGAGTATCGATCCCCCTTTCTCTTCATTTTCTTCCTCTCCTGGTCTGAAACTATTCCCTGAGGCAAAGGTAAACATCAGAATACAAGAAATGCACACAAGATTTGATTAAGTTTCATGGTATGTTCCTCCGTATGCAGCCCTTGATTCACTCCACACCCCTTCTACACATTTGTCAATACCTTTGACATCTTACACTTGGTGTCAGTGATGAGGAAGGACATGTTGTTGATCTCATTCTGGACCACAAAGTTCTGCTCTTCTCGCTTGAAGTTCTGGAGATGAAAACATTCATTATTCATCAGTCCATTGTTACATTGTTATGAGCTGAACACACTGCTTGCGTGGGCAGCGTGAGTGCGTGGCTGAATGTCTTGCTCTTTATTTCATCATCCATGTTAACAGTGGTGTGTCATCTCAATTAAGGATATATAAAATTACCAGGAAGTGGACACATACCATTCAATCTTCTATCGTGCCCAGTTGTTCACCTCTCACTGTCACATTTTAAATCAGCAGCATGTTACTGTGCTACTTTACATTCTACTAAATTATTTTCTTACATGAGACTTGGCCCAGAAGATGAAAACCTCGGCAACCATGCGGAACAGCTCCTCAGCCTCTGGGTTGGACTCCTTCAGCCATCTGGCCCTGTCAGTTTATCAAGGCAGTTTAGTGATAATGGCTCTACTTAACTGTTCCCTGTGCAGATTTAGACCTCAAGTGGTGCTACAGAGCTGTCTGATGAATGAGTCCCTGTTTTGTTTTAACACATGCAATTGGGTGACATATTACACTGTGACTAATTGTGTCATATGTATGTACTAATCAACTAATGGTTAAACAAGCAAAGATATGCAGCACTGGGAAATGAAAGGTGGGGAAGATGAAGACTGCAAACTAGTAAACATGGATGTAAACAACACAGGATTGAAAGTGCTTCAAAATCTACTTTGCAAATGTTTAATAAGGTGTCATTGAAAATCAATGTGATAAACTGTTCAGAGTTCATAGACACAAACAATGTATTTTGTTGAATAACACAGAGGAAGGACACAAGGAAACTCCACAGAACACCTTTAAGCATCTACTGGACGGGCATATATCACATTGTGTAATTCATTTGTGATGTAGGGATGGGATGGGCTGGAATGGGATGGTCAACCATTCAATTAGAGCAGTGTACCTGTTATAGTCCACAAATCTTATGAGGAGAGGGTAGAAGGCATATAGGTCTCTAACCAGTACAGTGAACTGGTCCATGATGAGGAGCTCTGTCTCTGACATCTCACCCCTCCCCTCTGCCTTGCTGTGTTCCTCATCCATCAGCACAACTGCTGCTTTCTACAGGACACATTGATAGATTGATTGTTCATAATCACATACCAAATATATACTAATCCTAACTGAAGTAGCAGTATTTCAATCATACTTTTATTTTTACTTTTATCTATTTTTGTATGAATGTTATAGGAAATTATGATCTAGCAGATGATGAAAGCTTAGCAGAGTATCAGCTCACTCAGGAGAGACAAGCATATTAGACAAACTGGTGCAAAGTAGCTGCTATTAAATCTTGGGAGTAGATGAAAGTCCACACAAATATTGTATTTTACTAGCAGATAATTTAAAATAACACATCAGTGTAAACAGTCAAACCTTAACAGTGACGTACCGTAGCCTAACACTGTATTTAGCAGTATTCTAGGCTCATTTTCAGCTGAATTTTTGTCAATATGATATAATATTAAAGATTAAGAAGACTGCATAAGATTGACAAACCTAATGTGAAATCCTTTAACACACTGCTCCTGATTCCACCAATAGTCTGATGAACTACAAAACAATTTATAATAAATAATAAAATGACCAGACACACTTTTTTGAGTTTCTCCATCAGAGGCAGGAAGTGGGTCTTGAGAAGCTGGGCTTTGGCCTTGCTGATGATTGGCTGAGAGAATACTTTAAAGCAAGGAAAGAGATGGAGTTCTTTTATCATCATATTGACAATACATATTCTGTTATTTGACAAACATAAAAACAAAAATATTAAGTTTAACATTAAATGCACTTTTAAAAATTGCATTGTTTGGATAAAGTCATTATCACTATTCTGAAACACATCTCATGGTTACATGACAGGTAACAGATACAGAACACACACTATCATGTTTACCTGCCAGTCTTTTCATCCAGGCACCTTCATCGATTCCCAGATTGTTGTAGATGATTTTGAGAATGTTTCCCAGCAGAGTGTTCATATGTTCAGAGGTCACAGAAGTGCAGCAGCTGTCAGCTTTGTCTGGGTTGCTCTCTGGTCCATGTTCCCACCAGTGAGACATGTAGCTGCATAACATGGGCAACACCACCTGCAGAAAAAGGAAAAAACGTATACTGCAGGTTAAATGATTGTGAGATTACCCCATTCCACATCCTGTCATGATGCAGTTAAAGCCACCCTCAAGTGTAGTGTCTTTTTATATTTCAGATTTTTCTGAGTCATTTCCTGCCACTGTTGATGAGCCATACTAATCAGCAAATATTTTTTTAAAAAGAACTGCTCAATTTTTTGTCACTGAATTGAAGCTGTTGCTAATATCGAATAAGGACATATGACTATATTAGAATCTGGGAGTCATATGTTATCCTCCAAAAGGGGTTACAAGAAGCAGTGTGACTTCTTCAAGAAACAGGGAAGTGTGTGTGTGTGTGTGTGTGTGTGTGTGTGTGTGTGTGTGTGTGTGTGTGTGTGTGTGTGTGTGTGTGTGAGTCGTCGAGCAAGAGAAGGACAGGTAGTTTTTATATTTCTGTATTATAGTTCCTATATTTCTGTGTTAGCGACCGGAGCAGAGAGGGAAGTTTGGCATAGAAGTTGTCTCGTAGCAGTAAATGTACAGTACAAGTTACAGTTTCACACTGAATAAACTCTGCAGCTGCTCAATACACATGAACTTCGGTTTGAGTGACAGCTATCAATATCCCTGTTTATATTCATGCAGCTTGTCCATGCTTATATCGATGATATTGCTAATCCACGCTAATGATGTTGATCTTGCTAGATCGGCAGTCTGTTTGCCATGGTAATAACAATGTATGACTATTAACCACGCCCCATTCTCTGTTTGACAAAGAATGTTGACCATTAGACAGTTTTTGGCAATTAACCCACACAGATAAAAACACTGAACAGGCTTTACATGTCTAATTTTTAATGAGCAATGTGTGAGGTGTCCGTGGCACTCGCTAACACTATAAAGGTAAAGTTGTAGATATACAGTATTGAGTTGAACCCAATGATCTGATATGGTAGTTTTAATGGAGGATTTTGAGAAGAAATCAGAGCAGCCTGAAGAAAAAAGTATGGTTGATATGCATTTTTAAGGAAGTTAATTATATATCCCACCTCCATGACATGAGGCATCTGAGTGTATCTCATGCCAGACTCTGCCAGTTCCATGATCTCCTCCAAAGACTTCTCTAAGTTTGGGATGAGAGGACAAACCTCTCCAACCTGCCCTGGAAGACCTAGAGCTAAGAGGTGGTTAAGATAAATGTGGTTATACAACACACATAAAACTAAACATGAAAGCATACTTTATAACTTAATCATTACATTTTTACAAACATATTGACACTGTTAAGCTTGTATCACACACAGAATGTGGGAAGTTACCCTCACCTAAAGACATTCCTTTTCAATCATCTTATTTCATCACCTGCTGACCCATCAGCAACTCCTGCACACAACTGTTGTGTTTTCCGTTTATCAAAACGAAAGTGGGGGTAACTTGTGTAAGCTGTCTTTCTTTAATGGGTCCAGTTGTGGTGATGGCATTAGACCAGACTGTCAGAAGTCAGGAATGGGTGGTATATACTCAGCACTCTGTACATTACTCCGTAATTTGAATCTGAGAGTGACTAACAAAGCCTTGCATTGCATTTAGAGCAAATATAAATCTCACGCTCAAGTACATAATTACTGCAGCATTTGTATACATTGAGCACCCTCGTACATAAAATGCAATTACACAGAGCAGCTAAACAGTGAAATGAAAATCAGATTGAGCAGTACCTGCTCTGTCTTTAGCGCCTTTGCTATTGTAGATGGAGAAGCTGTTGAACTTGTTGATGTGATGCTCGAGGAAAGCAACAGGGAAGGCTGCTGAGAAGGCAGCTAAACATTTGCCTAATGCTGGACGCTGTCTGGAGAGAGTAGAGTAGGAGAGGGAGAGGGAGAGGGAGAGGGAGAGGAGGAACAAAATTATTATTCTTATAAGGAGTTATTTAATAAATGTTTTTAAATAAATCAAATACTGTCAAAATGATTAAACAAAACGTTTGACAGGGTTTCCTCAAACTATGAAAAAAGTCCCAATATCACAACATGCTGAATCCTGTAAACTGTTAACCAGTGCAATAGCTGTTGTACATTTCTGGTAGTGATACAACATTTTTAGATACTATTATGTTTAGCAGCTATATCTTCCTGTCTCTCTAACTTAAATATTGTAATAGTTAAATACAGTGTTGGTGGAGAAAGATGCACATCAGAACAAACATGGGGTATTTAAGCTGAGGCCTATACTAAGACACAAGTTCAACACACCCAGGATAATGTTGCATTTATCAGGATTGACTAACTCAATTTAATCACACTAAGCATTCATGCAAAGGTAGTTATCAGCTCAATAAGTCCATCCGCATCTCATCAAGGCTGAATTTGACTTGTATTATACTGTGTTGAGGATACTGTACCTCTCCACATAGATGCTTTTGTTGGTTCCCAGGAAGTAGAGGCTTTTGAGGATTCTGTAGCAGGAAACCTGGACATCATCCACTGGAAGAAGAGAGGCAAACAAAAAGAACTTCTGTAGTTCACATTTGAGAAAGCAAAAAATAAATACATAAATAAAATAAAGATAATACAATAAAAACAACATCTATAAAGTTTTGCTTAAGAATAAAAGAAGAGTCTGTTTCATGTTGGACATCTGACAATATCCTTAAAGATGAAAACATTCCAAGAATTGACTGTTTGGATTTTACCTCAGTCATTTGCAATGTGAACAACAAAAGTCAGTACGCACATATGAGGTCTTCTCCGAACATGTTCTGTCCAATATGTTCAAACAGGGAGGAGAGGACGGGCAGCAGGGCAAAGGTGGTGTAGTTGATGATCTGAGTGACGCCTCGTGGCTGCTCTCTGCTGTGGGTGAACTGACCGAGCTTCAGGTTCTCCTGAGTCTTCTCCAGATCTTCTGCTGCACTGTCGAAGAACGACCGCAGGGCGGCCTTCACTGACTCCAGACCAGTTTTCATCACTGTCCTGACACATGTGGAAAGGATAGAATGGGTCTGAAATTACAGTTTTTAAGAGACGGATTTCTCTGAAACAAAGACATACAATCAGGCAAACCATATTATATCACAGGTAAAATGTCAGGAGCAGACTCTTTGGCGAGGTTATCATAAATACAAGTTATTTTATCATTGAAAATGCTGTTAACTGTAAGTAAGTTAAGACTGTCTGATAATCCGACGATGCCTACTTCAGAATGAGTAACTGGAAAAATGAATGACAGCTTGCAACCAGTGGTTGACAGGGCTCACAAATACAATGGCTTGTTTTGTTTAATCACATAAGTGTAAAATACAGTAAAATTATGATATATGAAAAATATGGGTCAAATATTTGGGAGTCTCCTCTGAGATAAACAACCCCGGTTCAAATCTGGCCGGAGGACCTCTACTGCATGTCACACCCCCTTTCAGATCTATCCCTGTCAAATAAAGGTGTCTATGCCTCAAAAAATTCTTAAAAAAAAAAAAAAAAAAAAAAAGTTTAAAAGACTTGCTTTTTATACCACACATGCTACAACACATCGTACACAAACACACGCACGCACATCACAGTTTATGTCTTTCATTACCTGGCATCCAGGCTTTGTCCCAGTATCTGCAGACAGTTGACTATGGATGTTGCATTGTTACCTGGAATGAAGACAGATATATGTGACAGGATATCCTCTGACAGTAGGAACTGAGGTTATGAACTGTGAATAGTTGAGTAGTTGAGCAGACGAAAACAACAAAACAGCCCTCTTCAAATCAATAAGAGCTGTTTGTCTGGAGAAAAACAAAACTTAAGGCTGAGAAGTCTGTGCTTTAGGAAATAACATAGCATCATAGTATAGAGAATCACATTAAAAGAAAAAAGATGTTCCTTTAGAAATAAAAGCTTATAATTCTATAGTCACAAGTGACTAACACAAGTGTATCAATTCCAAGCCCTTAACACTGTCAACAGTATTAGAACGCAATAATCTGACAGCCTGATACATAAAAATTAAACATCTTTTTGCTAGATGTGTCTGTTTCTAGTGGTTTCAGTCGGCAGAGGTGGAACATCTTTTGACTTTGAAGCCCCCGATTAATTTGAACAATTGGCAATACACACCACACAACACACACAGCTGCTGAGCAGAGAATGAGTTTACACACACACATACACACAATATCATGCATGTTTGTACAAACATCCATGCACATACTATTTGATGATATTCTTAATCATGTTCATTCTCTATCTGTTTCTCAGTCCAACAAAAGCAAATAGCTGTAAATCAACAATAACAGATGCAAACCTCTATGGAATAACTTATTCTATAATGTGTCACAGACAGAATTTAAATTTTGGATCTTCACTCTGTCCTCAGTATTGCTTGCACAAATAGATGTTTTGCTCAGTAAATGGTTAAAGGCACAGCACTGACGTAGCATCTAATCTTACCATTTAAAAAGATACCCAGTGGAGTTTTTGACCACTTGTAGAGCTGGACACGTACATGTGGATCTCCTGATTTGTCACAATTCAATACACATTCCTGCCAATAATTTCAGATGCTCTCAACTGATCTATAGCTCTCTAGGACATAAGAAACACAGCAAAGTACAAACAAAGGCAGTGAAAAAAGAGTGCTAAAATGGGAAGTTGACTCAATGTAAACAAGGCACGTTTAACCTCAACAGAAACATCTAATCCAATGTTTTGCAAGAAATTAATTATATTCAACAAGTTCTCTATTCCTCAAGGACACATGAAGTTGGTTTTGATGAATGAGGTGGTTTTCAACAGTCATTTAGGTTGTTTTCAAGAAAATTGAACAGGACACCTTTAAACAATGCTTTCCTATTCATAATCAGAAACCACTTCATATCATTCAGAGGACCTGAAGACCAGACTGAATTCATTCCTACAGACAAGGTACATAATACTCAAGCTTGTGGTGTGTCTTAGTATTCCTTAAAATACATTATGGACAAATAATGGACAATTTATTTGAATATATATTAACATTATTCAGTGTATCTGTAAGTGCCTTGAACCTTTTTGAAGGGGAGACATTACAGTTGATTGAAAAAATTTCATCCACTGGTCAATTTAATGTGTCTTTTAGAAAGAATCCAAAATACATATTAAGATGTTTCACCAAAGTTTGTGTATATCTCAGTACCAAAACATGGGTATGTATTAGCACTAGAATTGATTAGAATTTTTAAGAAATACCCATGCAATTCATCAATAAAATAAATACTTGTCGACGATGGATAATGACATCATATAAAGGCAGCCACTTAAGTTAAGCCAATATTTGCCTACTAATACTTCCAGCAGACACAGTCCAAAATTAACTCTTCTGTTAGCTCTGATTTGATCATTACAAACTCCTGAGAAGAACTAAACTGAACTGACTGTTTTGGCTGTTAAATGCTGAGCACATAGTGCTGATGAAATGAGAGCAGTGAGACTGAACCAAAACAATAGGCAGAAGCTCAGTAGAGCTGAGAGGAACTGCAGTGTTGGTGATGACACTCTTTCATACTGCACTCAGTCAGCAGAGTGGGAGCAGAAGTGGAAACATCAGGCATGAGCGTCCTTACCAAATAAGGATATCCTATGTCTGACAAGAACTCCCAGTTTGCAGAAAAGACTGAAAAGTGTCAATGAAAGGAGAGGAGGAGGAGGGGGGGGGGACATAAAGATAAAAGAAAGGTGTAAGAGAGAGCCAGAGAAGGACAGGGAGAGAGCAGGAGAGATATGAAGGCACACAGCCTGAGGTCAAGCTGTTGAGACTACAAATAGCTCAATGACTGATACACGCATGTATTCAATTCGAAATAACAGTCAAAGGTCATTTCCAACATTTTAACAATATTACACCGAAACTTGTACAGTATCCTGCAGTACTAGCATTGTTGGCCTCTATCTGGCCATTGCTGTATCATGTGATACTCACCTAGTCACCATCTCCTTCTCTTTGTTGGAGGCGTGGCCACCGCTGCTGATTGGATGGATGGCTGTTGACAGGAAGTACAGCCTGTGGTTCTTAAAGTACTGATCCACCAAAGGCAAGACGACCTGAGGATTAAATGACATAGATACTCAATGTAATTACTTCCTGTCTGTCTTTCAAATAGAAAAAACTGGGTCTTAAAAGTCTTTAAAACTATTGTTTTTTTTTTACAGTTAGTGTCATTGCAACACCTGTCGTTCCATGCACATCATTTGGATAAATCAAAAAATACAAGTCTGGTTCACACACACTGTCAACTATTTAGAGGCCTCCAACTGTGTTCATACAACTGGAAATGATTTCAACATTAATGCTGTCAAAGATCAATTTACAATTCACCCAAGAATGAAACACACTTGTCATACGGTGTAGCTCATGCATCCACTTTAGACAGGGTGTGCAATACCAAGCGCTATTTCAGTTGGTTAGGAGAATGATGCAACGTTGTTTTGCTGTGAAGCTTAAGAAATGTTTTTTTGTGGACTATGCAACTTCACCCAACTCTTCATCAGCATGGGGGTGAGTAAGTACCGACTGAATTCCCATTTTTCGGAGAACTGTTCCTTTAAGCTATGCTGTGTCAGGAACACTTATATGGTACACCCAAAATGTATTTTATGGCTTATACTACATGTGCAGTGTAGACCAAATGTTTTTCTTGTGAATTATCAGTTAATAATAAGTAATATGATGATTTATAATAGGCTACACTGACAAGCGATTACTGTTGGATAAGATTGCATACTGCATATTGCACACCGTCAACTTAAGTGGTTTCTTCAGGTAATATAAACACATAGTTTAATATGGATAGATTGGATAAAAACACTCAAAGGTCAAAGTTAACATAGTTGAATACTTGATGAACTGATGTATCAAATAGAGAGATGAGTGCTGACCTTTCCAAAAAACTTAATCTGCTGCTCATGCGGAATCTTCTCTCCCATCTGTCGAGTTCCTACATCTAAAACAGGAAGAACGCAAGTCAACGACAACAAGATCTGGACACATTTTCAGGGTGACGTTCATTTGTCATCTGGGCATTTCTTGAGGTGGTTCAAGATTTCAAGCCCATTTGAAATCACGCAGGCAGATCAATATGTGGCACAACGTGATAAGAGTATTCAATGTGGCAGCCAATGAGTCCTATAAAACAGCCCCCTTTACTTCTTTAAATTGTTAGTGATGCATGGTGTCTTATGTTGCTTCACTAGAATTAGCCATTCTAAATATATGCCTTCCCATCACTGGTGTGTAGGTTTGCAGAGAAAATAACAGCGGGGACTGTTTGTGTGATGCTAGTGTGTCTTTCACAAATCCCTACAACAGGAAGCTCTTTGCTTCAGGGAGTTGGTGCTGTCAATAGTAAACTAGTTGTTCTAATGATTTGCATGGCCTTATCTAAAAGTATGTACGCAAATTAAAACTGCATACAATTTACACTCACATAAATTGAAGCCACCCACTCTGCATGTAGCTTTTATTTTGGCGAAACAGAAACACTTCTTCTCTGCACCAGCCAGACACATTTAGCCCACAAAAAGTATTTGTCATGCACATTGCATTATATTGATTAAGCTGTAATTTCTTTATTATTCACTGAATAACGTCTCACCAAACTCCATCATGTGTTGCTGTGCCTGGTCTACGTATGTGATGAGCTGCTGGAGGAAGGTGTAGGCAAACCGTTTCTCTATAGCTGGAGTGTCCAGCTCCTGAGACTTCACTCCTCTGGAAATAACAGACACACTTTTGAAGGAATAATCTGACATTTTGGGAAGTACGCCGACTTTTCAAATTACCCAGATAACAAGAAAGGATTGATACCCACTGGGTCAGCAGTACACAAAATCTTTTAAAGCTAATCTTTAGCTTTCACTGGGCTTCTCCGTGTTTGGATAAACACGACCCAGTCAATTGTACTTGAGATGGAACAGGACTTTGGCCCAGACATAGTAGCAAACAGGCATATTTTGTGAAATTTCATACCGTCCCTTTAAAGCAACATTATTTAACTTTTCTACCTTAAAATAACAGCTTCAAAATCATCTTGATGGTACAGTGTCTTGTAACAGGGTGAATGGTGTCTCTGTCACATCCACTTCACCACTCACTTGTTTCTGCACTATGTATCTTCAGTGATAGGGTAGGATCATAGAGTTACATACATGTTAACTTTAAGATACAAGTTTTCCAGACATAAAACTTTAACTTTTCTTTGTAGTTAGCACCTACATAATGTTGCTTTAAGCTTGTGAAAGCAAACCCAGAAGATATAGACAGTTACACAAACTGCTCAATAAATATTACAGCTTAAACTTAAGTTTAATCGATGAAGCTAATATAAACTCTTGTTATATAGTACCTCCAATCTGTGTGTAAAGTGTAGAGCCTATTTCCTACCTGGACACAGTGTAACCGTTGATCTGGAGGAACTTGAGAATGTCTTGTGCTTTTTCTCTGTCTTTGGATTTCTCTTTGGCAGTCAGTGTATCGTAGGGAACCAGCAGAGGATGGTTTCCTCCACCTGAGGACAACAGCAAACAGTAGGATGAAGAACAAAGATAACAGGCTGACACAGACAGGACCAGTATTTGTGAGCACCCTTTTCAATGGTCAGTAAAGCACACTGAGCCTCAAACGCATTCATATTTTGTTAACTGTATTACTGGCCTTGCTATCAACTCAGAGGAAATGAGTGTACTTTGCTTCACTTAATGATCTATTCTAGTCCAAATGCACAGTTCAACAGTTTGTAATGAGTGGAATAGTACACTGGTAAAATGCAGACTATTATGTCCAAAACTTATGCTGAAACTCTGGTCTGTGTCTTTGATTTGTCAAATAATTGCAACAATACAAAGTTGGTGGTGATGGCAGATCAGGAAATATATTCAGGAAACACTGTGTGTACATGTGTCTTATATCTACCTTTGGCTTCCAGCTCCATTTTCTTTTTCCTGGCCCAGATATTATGATAATTCTCTGCAAGCAGCTCAGCCATAGACTAGACAAACACAACATTAAACACATCTGGCTCTGTTACACTGCTTATTTCAATTCATCTAATCATCCACAACATCTTCTAATGGTTTTAAAAATATCATTAGTCTCCCTTAGTGCTACAGTAGTCCTGCATGGGGAAAAGTCCATGAGGGTCTGCGAGTAGTTCTGTTTGAGGTGTGTTTTTGGCCCTTTATGAATAATTCTCCACAAAGGTCAAACCAGAGGGTCGAGAATGGAGTGACACATTTCCTTGATCAGAGTGGAGTCAATTCTGTGAAGGAGTTAAACTACAGTGGATGAACAACAACCTTGAATCTTCCCACCACCAGGTTTCACTGTGGGTTTGAAACTGTGATATCATTCTTTGTCCTGTTCGTCTCCTTACAATGCTTACCCTTCTGTTTCTGCCATAGCAGTCTAACTTGGAATTATTTGTAAGTAGGTGTTTTAGAGTTCCATGCACTGCCTCCTTAGTAACCTTTAATCTAGCCATGATTTGACTTCATGCTGCAGTGGGACAATGAGCCCAAACACACCTCAAAGCATTTCAACGTCATTCTAAGATTCAACTTTTCACTTGTACTGTTAGGCTTAGATTATCATTTGTAATGACAAGAAAATAGTATTACATTCAAAACAAGTGCAAAAAGTATTTTCACTGGTGGCCTCAGACTTTCTGATCCTACTGTATCTACACTTGAGCTGTAAAAATGTCAGCTATTCATTGATGATCACTGGAGCCAAAAGATTTCACGATAACAATATTATCGCATTATATCTGGAAAATCATGAAAAATAATTTTGTGTGGTGTTTGGCAACCAGTGTTAAGGTGAATTACCACCACCTAATATAATAAAGCAAGAGCAGAAAGAAACATCATATGTCTATTCTTAACATGATGTCAATATTTCATTTTTTAAATATCATTTGAATATTATCGGTTATTTTCAATACCATTTACGGCACCCCTATATACTGTTTTCTCGTCTTGTGCATACAGTCACCTACCTGCATGTCTCTAGACAGTGTGACATTGCTCATATCAATGGGTCTGGGGCTGAAGGCTGGACCTCCTTCAAAAGACAGCTGAAGAAAACAGGATATATGTTGGTGTCATTTTCTATGTAAATACCCTCATAACAAAATGTAAATTCATGTTTTATGGTGTGCGTGTATTGGTGTGTATGTGTCACTGTGTGTTTGTGGATACCTGGCTGGCCTGTGATATCCTCCTGGACTTGTTGTGGAGGCTGGCAGGGTCTCCCTCTCTGATCCTGTCGATGCTCCAGCCCCACGCCAGCATGGTCTTCAGTGACTCTCTGACTGGCCAGCCATACGCTTCTTTATCCTGCAATAACATATGATATGATATTTGATCAAATTTTAGACGAAAACTGACGGCAGTACCATCAGTACCATATAACAGATATATATCAGTACCAATAAATTGGAATTATATTGAACAGGATGTGAGAATTTCTGTGAATTCCTCTACAGGCTTGGGGCAGCGGGCACACTGTCTGACTGGACTGCAGCTCAGTTCATCTCGAACAAGCCTGCTGTCTTAGTTCTCTTTATGGACTAGCTTTCTAGCCATTATTCTTTTCCATACGTTTCCTTGTTTATGACCTCAGCCTGTTTTGTTTGGACTTTATCCACTGTAAGCTTTTTGCTTTGCTTGCTGTTTTGCACTATTTTTGTACCCTGCATTTTTCACCTGCCACTCATCTGCATTGCTCCGCTAATACCAACTACGAAATCAACAACAACAAAAATGGATACCTACTCCGAAAAAAACAACAACTGCTCCATAGCACAAGAGGCCAAGCTCTTAGTTTGTTTATGGGAGGTATGGTTGTCATGTAAAAAAACACCATTGCTGATGAAAATCTGTCGGACATGACTGATTTGCTTTTGAAGTTTTAATCATGTTATGTTAAGTCCACAGGGAACCTTTAACTAAAGCGACCACCACAGTTAACAACAGCTTGGGCCAACAGTGGCTTACATTTGACATGCCTATTTGACCAAAACACAGTGTATCCACAACTATTCCAGGCTAGTGGTAAATGATACCCCCGAATCAGGATTCCACAACTGAACCTTGACAAAAGGTGGTACCTACAGAGCCTATCCAAATCGTGCAGCCACAAATTTGCCCAATTTAACTCAAAGACACTCATTCAACTGCTTAACTTCAAACTTAATTAAACATTTCATGACAACATGAAGCCAGACTCAGACCGCTGCATGCTCCTACCTTCTCAGTGAGGCTTTTGTATGGTTTCAGTAGCGTGTGGCTCTTGGAGATTTCACACATCTGTTCCCCAAATGACCAGCCATTGGAAAACTGTAAAACACACAAGATTTATATTAAAATGTATGTACACATGTACATAACATAAATACTGAAACATCATCAAAACAAACAAGACTACATACATTTTGATGTGACTTGTTGACCCCCTACCTTTTCTATACACCACTTCTCATGGATGTGCTCTGCATATCTGGTAATGAAATAGTCCAGTTTCTCTGGGACAGTCACACTGACGAGGGTAGGGAAAAAAAAACAAAAAACAGATTCATATGTGTCAAGGCTGACCTGAAACGCAAGTTCCTATCTTTGTAACTTAAAGGAACAAAACAATGAACTTCAACAAATGAGCAAGACAAAAATTGTAGATACTTTTGAAGTACAAATCAAACTTCTTTCCCAAAGACAAAATAAATATGTTTATACTTGGCAGTGTCTGCAGGCTGTGGAGTGAAGTTCCCCTCTGAGTCCATGGACGACTGTTTCTCCATCATGGCCATGTAGTTGGACTCCATGTAGTCTGGAGGGAGTGCTCCGGCCACGGCACTGAGACATGGTAACGCCAGCTTAAACAGCTCCTGGTCATACCGCTACATCACGAAAACACATGCACAGCACAGTCCTTTATACAGTACATCAAAAATCAGCACTGTCATGCTGCCACTGTAGGTTTACCTCTCTGGTCCAGCTGAAACATTTATACACATAGTATTTAATTTCTGCTGCTAGGGGTCTGTTATTAAAAACAAAGGACATAGTGTGGTGTTTAATAAAACCCCATTGCCAGTGAAATCTACAGGTGAAAAATGTTCACAGAAGATGTTGTGTTTTAAAGTTTTATTCATGTTATTGAGCCTTACCTTGCGTGACAGAGCATCAAATATTCCCCAGAACAGTTTCCTGGAGAGATGAAGCTCTTCATCTGATGCGGCTCCGAAGTTTCCCCAGCCTCCGGCGAGGCAGTAATACTTCCAACAGCGCTCATAGTGATTGGTCAACAGCTGGGGAAAGTCAAGAGGTCTTTCATTAGTCATCTGCTGGCTTTAAGAATCATTTTCTCTGCCGATGGCACTCCAAGATCAACACATTCTTAGTAAATCTTAAAGACACAGATGCAAAGGAAGTACACTTGTAGAAAAAGCATTGTGCTGCTGACTATGCAATTCAAATGTGAGTTTATTTTCTGAATGTGTTGAAGACACATTAAACTCACCATGAAACATCACAATTTCATGGTGGCCTGGTGAATTATGCATGGCTCGTTGTGACTGGTGTCTAAGCTAAGTTAAACAGGACATTAAAAATGTGTATACTGGAGATGGGAGTGTTAAATTAATATTATTATAACTCTTGTTCTGTACTCAGTAGATGGCAGTGAAAATTGTTCACCTTGGGAAAAGCTTCACCTCTCGGCCAGTGCCATAGTCTACTTAAACATGTCAAGTGCCTGCACATTCGTTTGAAAAGCATTCTTAAATTCTCACCTTTAGAGGCATCTTGGTGTGTTCATTAAGCAGAGGAACATCAAACACCAGCCTCCGCAGCAGATGCTGCATCATGGAAGGCCTCAGCTTACTGCACATGATACGATCAAATACATTAGTTGGTTATTTCCACTGCCACACAGAAGCAGTATACACATAACAGTAAACAAAACAAGGAAACATAAATAAATGTAAATGAAACAATGACATAAAACTGCTTCTGAAGAGAAACTGCTTCAGAAACATTCATCACAGGAAAATGAAAAGTGAATGAGTTGGGAGAATCTCATCATCTCAATCTAAAATGCTCTGGTCTACTCCTCACTCGGTGCCAGATTGCTTTCAACTCTAATACGTGGTAGATGAGATTCAAGCCTCTAGTCAAGTTTTGTATGCTTGTACCTTTGCTCTTCAACAGACCTAACCCTGTCTCTCCTTGTCTTCTCCAGTGTGAACATCTCCCTGGAGCTCCAGCCTCACAAGCCACCAGCCTTCACACCTCCGCCCCTCATCTCAGTCCACCCCGCTAACTCTCTGAGCCTGCCTATCCGATCTCCATTATGTGCCTCAACTTAAACCCAGAGCTGTTGAGAGTAAAGTACAGTTGCAGTTAGAGGAACAGAAATTAATGCTCACACTAAACTCTTGGGGGCAGTTCCATAAAGAATGTATAGCGGCTGTGAGAGCACCATTAAAAGTGCATTTCTTGAAAAAATGCTATCCACCACATCTCAAAGTCTGGTTTACAAGCTACATTGTGCTCATGATTCAAAGCGCAAAATGCTGTTTGTTTTGGTACTGATTTTGATTATGTATAACACACAACCTATGGTAACATTGGTGTGCCGATAGCTCCTTCAGATTTTGCCCTATTTGTGTTTTTTCACTGTTATTTTTTTGGCTTTATTGCTGAAAAACATCTTGCCTTTGGCAGAAATATTTTCAACAGCGTTGAAAAAGAAAGGACAAATTTTGCATAACGAGCAGCAGACTTTGATATGATCACTGCCCACAGCATTGTTTGACCATCTAACCTGACCAGCCAGACCACCCTGAGGAGTAAGGAGTCGGGGTGAGTGTCATTCTAATTCGGCTTGGTTTAAGGCCACTTCTGGCTAATGTCTGGTCATAGGAAAGGGATATGGACAAAAATTGGACTCAGGCTGGCCAAATAACGTCTTTACAGACGTGTCTCCACCTCAACATCAACAAGCTGTTGAATTGAATGGTGGAATTATGATAACTCTAATACATGCATTCTGTTGCCATCCTCTGTCGTAATCCAATCTTACCCACAAACAGCCAGCAGACACTCCTCTATGGCATCCCTCTGGGCTTTGGTGAGGCAGCAGCCTTTGGACAGGCGGTAAACGGTGTGCAGCAGGGAGTCGATCAGTGAGGCGAATGGCTCGGTACCCGCAAACAGGGGAGCACATTTAGTCAAAAGAGGTAACACAGCTGTACACAGGTACCTGTTGAGGGCAAGGGCCATGTCTGTCGCACTGAGAGCAACCTTACACAAACACAGACACAGGAGGAGAGAGGACAGAGAAAATGTTATGTTTGAATGTGTTATATGTTACTTGGAGGCATTGTAACATCCAGTAACACAACATCATAATATGTCACAATATGATGAAGTTGTTGGAGTAAATACATAAGCAAACTATTTACACATCCAGCAATATAAGCATTTATACGAACTAGCTCATTAGCTGTTAATTACGCAACAATGCTCCTCTCAGACTCTGTCTGCTGTTTGGTGCTGAGCAGGTAGTGTACAGTGGGTTTTTTTAGTTTGTTCATTAGAAACTGCTGGCTGAAGCTGCTTGAAATAAGGTGGATGAGTGAGTCAAAATTGTTCATACATAGACACACACACACACACACACACACACACACACACACACACACACACTCTTACAGTGTCCAGAGAGGCAGCAGCTCTCAGGTCCGGTAAGAACCCGACTTCCAGCAGGTGTAACAGGAAATTTTGGTCCTCTATTCCATAGACTCGGTCCAGAAACAGGACCATGGCTGCTTTATGATCTGGACAGAAGCCAGCTGACATGTCTGGCTCCACCACCAATCCATCTATGCATGCACAGGCAAACAAATAAACACAAGCATAACAAGATTAAAGTTGAGATTTAACCATCAATTAAATCACTGCCTGCACATTTTCAACTGTGATTCCATACAGGACCTGTTTCAAATCAAGATTACTCTTTCATGCATGTCATGTCAGGTTGGGTGGGTAATAACGGGGTTGCTTACCTTTGGCCAGGTTAGGCATGGAGAATGGAATGCTGATGACTCCCACCAGGTCTTCAATAGGAATCAGAGACCTCAGAATGGCTCTGATACGAATCGCTTCACCTTTACCAGCATGGATCAACTGACACAAAATAGGTTAGGTCATTGTGTGTGTGTGTGTGTGTGTGTGTGTGTGTGTGTGTGTGTGTGTGTGTGTGTGTGTGTGTGTGTGCGCGTGCGTGCAGTGTAATGTTACTCACATGCATCTCTGGAGCACAGCGGCCCAACAGGTCAATGAGAGCAGCATAGAAGGTCATGATGGCATTTCCCATATGAATGGTATCATCTTCCTCTTCCTCCATCATGTCACTGCTACAGGCACACACACACACACACAATAACATGTCATAGTAAGCTCTTGTCTCAGACACTTAATAATTTTATATCACAGGTTTTCTAAAGGTTAGGAACCTTGCAGGTGTGACAGCAGCCATGTGTGTTGGATAAATGTAGATACAGACAAACAGCCAGTCACAGTGAAGCTGTAAATATAGTGTGATATTTCCCTTAAATCTCATTATATAATACTATGACATCCATTTAATGAGACGTGATGATGAACTCTTACAGTGTCTTGCTGCTCTCAGATGTAGGAGAGGGACCATCTCTGGACAGATCCTTGGAGATCTTAATGGCTTCCTCCATGGCTGCTAACAAACCATCACCACCTTCACCCCGAAGGGCGGGGCCAAAACATTCTGGTCGACGAATCAGTAGCCTCACCACTACATTGGCATTCTCCTCCACACTTTCACCTGGCCACAGAGGGGTAGAGGTGTTCTTGATAACAATAACATTACATTGCTGGTAAAAATAACAGGTTTGACCGGTAACATAGTCTCAATTGAGAAAGGGGATTTGTGGGTTGAAACTGTTAAAATTTTCACCGTTGCAGAAGACAGCAAAGCGTAGGAAGTCAAGGTAGCGTTCACCCTCCACAGGGTTCCAGCCGATGTCAGGGTATCCTTTACGCACCAGCATCACACAGCTCTGCAGCCCACAGCCGGCCAGGTACTGCACCACCTGCAAAGTAGGAAAAAGAAGCAAGAAAGATGTTGTATGCCCCACATGATTGCCTTCATAATTTGAAACATCAATGCATACCAGAATGTATGACAGATTAATTTGTGGGAAGCAGAGCTTGATTCAAATTAGAAGAAAAAAAAATGTCACCATTGGTATATGTACCTGTTCATAGTTATGATATGCCTGTCTGATATGCCTGATGAAAGCTAACAGACTAAGATTCTCACTAGTTGTAATGTTAAGAAACTTCATCATCGCGGCACTTTACTACTAAGTGTTTCCGTTCTGGTTACCATCAATCACAGCACCAACAACACCAGGCCATCGTTTAGAATAAAGGTCATTTCATTTAAATTGATAGAAGGCTTAATGAGGGTAGGGAAGGAGTCACGGTAGATAGATGAAGGAAAAAGGGGTGGAGGTAGGTGGATGAAGGAAAAGGGGGGTCGAAGAAAACAAAGAAACCAAGTGATGAATAAATACTGGCTGCTCCCAGCTTTGCAAATGTAAGAATGTGTAAATGTCCTCTGCGTCATACTGGCACTGACTGGTGCACATTTGTGTTGAAACAATCTTAAACAAATACCTAAACTGCAGATTTATTTTTTATAACGAATATAAAGCTTTGGAATTGCTGATATGTTTGTAAATGTCACCTTCTCCAGGTCTGGCTCTCTTAAAGCCAGGGCCAATTCATTATTATCCATCACTGATGCTGCAGCCACATCCAGAGGAGTAGAGCCTCTCATGGAAGGAGATGCTGTGAACAGTAGAGTAGGAGTAGAGTGGCAGTGGCAGTAGGAGAGGATAGGTGAGGATAGGTGGGGAGAGGAGAGGAGAGGTTATTAATATGACATATTATGCAGGAAAACAACTCACAGAATTTGAACAAAAACAGTGCAGGAAGCAGTGAGCAGAGGTGAATGTGACAGCAACAGTGAATATGACTACATCTAGTTATCTAGTCATGCATTTGATCAATCTGACTTATAATCTTAACTCCAGAAGTCAATGGACAAGCAAACATCCTAAATAAAACAAAAAACCAAGGAGCTTCAGATACGCAAACACACTCACCGAGCCCAACACTGCTGTTCTCCAGTAGGTAGCTGAGATGGTCAAACATGGCTTTCTGGTTCTGACGGCTGATCCGACAGAAGTAACAGAGAAATCGACAACAGTTGGCCACCATTTTAGGAAAGGTGATTTCCTACAAAAACACAGACATCATGGACAGGGTTGTTACACAAAAATCATTCACCAGAATTCTTCTCATTTTAAATGTTTTATTGTCAATAATGTGTTTTAAGAGCATGTGACACCCATTCGTCCAAAGTATATCTCTATTTTAGGCTGATACTAAAGTTCACATGCTCAGTGATTAACCACATCTGCACAAACTGTAAAAGAACCACATGTTTGTGATTAATTTAAGTTGTACCTTCTCCTGACTTTTGTGGACGCCTTGACATACAGGTTCAATACATAAGCTCTGCATACTTCATACCTTGGAGTCTCCTCCACTGAGCACGTTGACCATGACCTCCATGACTGTCTCGTGCATCCCCAGAGCTCTCATCAAGTTAGGGTGCTGGTAGAAGACCTTGTTGTTCATTATATCACTGCATAGGACGAGGGACAAGTTAAAAACTACACTGCAGTTCACTGGTTCTGGTAAAGAAGAATTACATACAATGCATATATTGTACAGTGTGTAAGGAATATTTCTGAACATACTTATTATTACATTTTGCAATTATGTATTAGATAGTCAATTTCAGATTGGTCAGTACAGACATCTGTCCATTTGCCCAGGGCCCAAACAAATCAACAACAAGAAGAAAAGAGGTGACCAAACCAGCTTGACAGAATCGTGTGTTCTCACCCCAGCCCTCGGATCATCAGTTTCTCCTCCTCTCGTCCCATGCGGACACTCAGCAGAGATCTGATCTGACCCAGAGCAGCCAACAGGTTGATGGTGTCCTCGATCGATACTGAGTTTATAGTGTAAGTCTTAGGAAGAGCACGCACCTGGACAGACAGAAACAGGTTCATAATGCTTAAAATGCTTCAGTGCTTCTAGTCTGGGAGACGGTGTACCACAGAAAATCATAGTCAAGGAGAATTCAGTAATTGAATTATATAGAATTCATAATGGAGGAATAAATAATACAATATAAAATAAGAAACTAAAGGCTCCCTAAGCTCAGTTGGTAGAGCAGGCGGCCCATGCAGTGAACGACCTGAGGCCTTTTGCTGCATGTCATCCCCCCTCTCTCATCCCATTTCCTGTCACTTGTCCCACCACTAACGCCATGAAGGCAGAATAAAAATAAATACAATCTAATTATTACAAATGGAGTGTGGTGGATGAATTGAGGCCTCACAGCCTGAGGAAAGAAACTGCTCTGTAGTCTGCTGGTACTGCAGCAGATACTTCTGTGTCTCCAGGCAGCAGCAGAGTGTGGCTGCCGTGGGTGTTTTTAATTAATGTCTAGAATGGCAATCTTATTAAATTGACATAATTTGACTTTCTTGTGATATAAACTGTATTTTCACACTAAATAATTATAATGATAAATATTGCATGGTACTGTTCCCGTTTTCAGAGCTAATTTGTTACAGATATAATGAGGAATCTGTATACTTGCATTTTTTTATATCAAGTAACTTATGGTTGTTGCATTTGAATTTACGAACTGTTGGAGGCTCCTATGAACATTCTTGAGGCTGTATATGAGTCACAGATGTTGTAAGGCTTCTTCTACAGCATCTAGCATTAAGCACACCGTAACACTTTGACCAGTGAGGTGCCCTACATCTGTTTTATTCTAATGTGAAAGTTTAAACATGCTCTTTGATGGTATGCTATCTCTATTAAAAAGAAACACACGCAAACCAACCTGTCCTCCTATTCCATCATACTGGCGGTGCAGCAGGACAAACATGGCTCTCACCAGCTCTGGATCATCGATCACTGACTCCTGTGCCCAGCGAACCATCGTATCAGAAATCAACTGCTGTAACGTACCTGCAGAGACAGAGAGAGGGAGAGGGACAGAGACAGAGTTAGGGGGTGTTGTGTGTCCAGAATCAGAAAACCTTATTTCACCTCCAATTCTAGTTTGTTATATATTTTTCACTTAACTGCAATGTAAGGGAGGGGCAAACTGGCCCAGAGAAATAGCACAATCTATTGATGTATCTAACCTTTGAAATGATACATCAAAGGTTTGAATATCAGATATAGTCTCTGGACAGGTGGACTGTCTGTGTATTAGCTGCTGTAGAGGACTTACTGGGTTGCCTGTCTTTTTTCTCCTTTGGTAGGCTGGCCATCTTCTTCTTCAGGTAAGCCACTTTCTCCACCAATGACATGAGTCGATCTCGGATGGTGAAGTCACTGTCACCATCTATGCCCCTTTCCTCATCCAACTCTATACCTGGCAGGATGGAGAAATCAACACGCCATGCATACTATATGTGTAAAATTAGTGAAGGTAAAGCTGAATGGCACTTTACCACAGTGTCTCATCAGGTCCTCATGGAAGTCAAGCAGCTGTTCTCGGATGTAATCAGGGCAGGGACACTCCTGCTTCTCATCCTTAAAGTTCAGCAGCATGTTGATCTGCAGAAACATACAAGGGTGTGACTGTAATGTGTCCTGTTCACTAAATTCTGATGAGAACATGTCCCCTCTGGTACTGTTTGACTTGGGTTCTGCAGTGCAGTAAGAGCCAAAGCAGTACAGAACAGAAGAGAGTATGATTACAGTGTTTCTATACACTGTTATTCTGCACTCTGCCCTACTCCTAGAGGTAAAACCTTGTTTCACTGCTCTGTCCTCCAGCCTAGCTTTTTTTCTTCTTTCAGCGGTCTTCCTACCTGTTCCTGTGGAGGAGATCTGAACTCTTTGGTCTTCTTGGCGGTGAGAGCTGCAGACATGTTGAGTGCCAGCATCACCTCATTGTAGCGGAACCGCTGGTTGTCTTGGAGACCGGCCACAAAGTCATCGGAGAAGGCCACCACTGCCTCGATACGATGTCGCACCTGGCAGTCACACAGGTACTGCAGCACATGGCACATCTACACACACACACACACACACACACACACACACACACACACACACACACACACACACAAGATAAGACACATACAATCATACATAATGTTGAGCCAAGGAAATATTATGGTAAACAAATGGGATAAATAAAAAAAGCAGTGTGATAAGGTTTTACTACACAGTGCACCCTAATCCCATGAATCTTTTGTGTCACTGTCATTGCAGTTTCCTTTCAGATTTAAGTATTGCTTAGGAATTTTTAAAACCTTAAGGCAAAATGAATGTGAATCTAACTATACACTTGTTTGCGCGACTTTTCTATAGCTGGGGCTAAATGCTCTCAATGCATCATCCTTATCTTCTAGTTCTGATTGTGGAAAAACATCTTTCATTATACCAACAAAACAATGTGCTCTATATTCTAAAAACTGTGTTCTACTTTTAAATCTAGCTGACTTTTCACCATAACACTTTGAACATGTTTATGTGTCAACAGAAACACATATATATATGTATATATAGTTGGCCTGTACTCCCACAATTAATGAAATACAATGTTCCAAATGTCTTTTGCCTTGTGTTGTCTATTCTTCTTATGACACAACATACGCACACACATGCACGCACCTGAACAACTTACATCAACAAAAAGCAAATATCCAAAATTTACAAAAAATTACTGATAGACACATCATATAACTCACTACACACTGAATGACAGTGGGAATTTGAGCTCAACATCACAGTAGATGGCGACATTTAGGAAGGTATTTGGGATGTCACAAGGGGGTCGGGAGTCAGAATTGGAATTGAATTGGAGAAAATCTTAGGAATTGACATCTCACTGGAAAATATGAATGCCCTCCTTCACTTAAAGCTGGCAACATTTACAAGAAGCTGAACTCTTGTGACTCTCGACCTTGGCTGAGACAGTGATGTTTATTTATGTATTTGCTGTGAGATGCAAACCTTGCAGATATGATGTCTGTTTGTCCCTGTGTTTTGTTTCTTTGCGTTTTTTGTTTTTTTTAACAAGTTCATGTATAAGTATGCATAGCCGAGTTGTGTTAGAGAAAGCCCAACCTCAAAGTGATTTTGATTTTTCTTCTATCTACCTTTGTTATCTTTAAATAAGATGGTGGGAAAAAAATGTTGAAATACAACGAATCCCACAACATTCACTATCGTCTAACAAAAGAAAACACTGACAGAAATCAGTGACAAACCACATATACACCAAATACGCCACTGATCTGATATAGTTTAACAAACTAAGAGAGTTTACTGAGTGTCACCTGGAGTTTTACAGGTTCTGGTAGCTTCATCTGTAGCAGTCCTTCTTTAGGCATGGTCCTCCCTCCATCCTCTCCTCTTCCTTCAGCCTCCAGCACCTTTACCACTTCTACCTCATGTGACACATGTGCGTCCTCCTGCCCTTCTCCTCTTTCAGAGAACACAGATGGTTCAATCAGTCTGAGGATGTTCTTCAGATCTCCATTTTGGAAAACTCCCATGATTAGTAAGGTGTAGAACAGCTTGATGAGGGGGACGAAGAGAAACTCAGTGCTGCTGCCTATTGGATCCCGTACATGCATGCTTCCCTCCCGCACAGCCTCTGTTAGCATCTCGATGGTTTTCATTTTCAGTATTTCTAAGGGGAATTCAGGGCTGTACTGGAAACAGTCTCCTGATCCTGAACCATTATTTCCATTATTACGATACATCGGTCCACTCCCACAGACAAAACTTGGGGATGAGAAGTGCATTCTGGGTCTCAGGGAAGTGCTGAGGCCAATGCCTGGTAGGCCGTGTTTCTTCTTCTCATCTGGAAACAGGGTGATGCTCTTGGTTTCGCCTGTCATGGGAACAATGTACTCATTGTTCATCATGAGGCGAGCGGTGGCATAGCTGCTCAGGTGGATGTCGATGAGGAGGTCATAGTAGCCAGCACGAAGCAAACCTGTGGGTGAGAGACGGACATCAAAAAAGCTGTTAATATTCAAATATATACCCTGAAACATACCATTTACAGTTGAGATGTACATACATGTGTTATTTGGTAGCATTGTCTTTGAAACATTTACATTTCAGGTGGCCTTCCACAAGCTTCTCACAAAAAGGCTGTCAGATTTTTGGCCCACTCCTCCTGACAAGACTCATGTTACCGAGTCAGGTGCGTAGACCTCCTCCTCGCTACCTATTTTTCTGGTTTGAGGTCAGGGCTTTGTGATGGTCAGTATCTTAGAGTACAACTTTTGCACACCTTAAGACCGACAGGTGTGTAGGAGAAGACATTGAAAAAAAACTCCAGCACACTGTCCACTTCCTATACAGTCAAGTTTAATGAAAACAATGTTTCTGTACTCAGATCTTCATAAGGTTATCTTACAAGACAGTTGGGGGGGCTGTCTTAAGTAGGGTTGTGGGCTCATTAGACCAAACAGGCCACACCGCAGACCAACATCCCTCAAAATCCCATCAAACACATCTGGACTAACAAATCTACACCACTGAATGAAAACCATTTTTTTAAACCATCATAACAGGAAAAGTTCATATATCAATCAATTCCAGCATGTTCACAATAAAAAATAGCATAAGAGTAAAAATGTAATACAAAAGTAGGTTAAAGCTTAATGTGTCTTCAAGACCTAGTCCTTGAGGAAAAAAGACATAAAATTAAGCCATTAGAGTATACAAATTGAGCCTATGAAGAAGGTGATTACGACAAACTGTAACTTGAGACAACCATATGATTACTTATGGGGAAAAACATTAAAGGAATACTGTCTAGAATAAGTAAATCACATCAAAGATTATAGAACAGGCCACCTCATGACGTCACATTAAAAAGTAGTAAATCATCCAGGCCACTAAGAAGCATGGTCTAATATTTCAAAGGGTAAATCTTCACAATGAATAACTTTCTCGTTCTGAGTACATTTGGCAACAACTTTGCGAGGGATCAGTTGGATCCAGATTATGTCAATATAGAATTCCTTTACAGTGGATAGCTATACAAAGGACAGACTGATTTTTAGTCGGGCTGATTATCAGAGCCAATATTCAGCATTTGTCACCACTCTGTGGTCTCCCTCAATGTCCTGCCCACTACACTATCGGATTAGTTACACAGAACAAATAATAGTCTATCAAAATAGAATAAAAACCCAAAGTAAACAGTTACTAAAGTGAGCAAATACATTGTAATTGTACAGCAGTAGAAAACTAGTACCTACAAGTAAAGTACCTCAAAATAGTACTTAAGTACAGTACATGGGTAAGTTGTACCGAGTTAGGTTCCATCCCTGATTATTTTAAATTTTGACACCAAGATTTTCCTTTTTAATTCAAATGTATAACAGTTTCAAATTTAGATTATCGGTCTCCTTGATTAGTTATAACTGATATTGCTATCGGCCCTGAAAAAACAATATTAGCCAATCCTTAATCTACATTATACTTGTGCACAAGTTTCCTCCAGCATTTTCAATGTCTTTTGCTGTTGTTTTAGGACTGATTTATAGTTGGCTATGTGGTCCTGTGGGGTTAATAATTGCATACTTCTGTTTGCACAGATGAACGAGATACCTTCAGGCATTTGGAAATGACTCCCAAATCTGAACCAGACTGGTTTTTTTTTCTGAGGCCATGGGTTCACCTCCAATTCCTCTAACTTAAATGATGCCAATTAGCTGCAGAAGCTTCAAAAGCTATGACAACCATTTCTTCTGTTTGACTAATGCTTGTTAAACCCACAATGGTCAGCTGTTTGAGAAAATGTGTGAAATAAAAAAAATTTAAAAAAGAAATTCACAGTCACACATTGCCGGCATGGGATCTTGGGATTTGTTAACAATTAGAGAATTAGAGAGTTATTCCAACCATATCCTTTAAGAACACAGGTTATCACTTTTGCCTGGCCTCTACTTCATACAATGTAAATTTTACCTGGCATGTACTTATTCTCTATAGCCAGCAGGAGTTGTGACTCGTCTACGTGGGAGCAGAGGGCATGAGCCACTCGATTGTTTCCCAGAGCACAGATTGCGGAGTACAATCTGAGGGTATGGTAGTGAAACTTTAATAGGTCCTTCTGCTCTGACAGCTCCAGGATATCCACAGACCTAAACAACACACAGAGAGATACTGCATGAGAAACAAGGGAGTAGAAGAACGAATTGGTGTGTGTGTGTGTGTGTGTGTGTGTGTGTGTGTGTGTGTGTGTGTGTGTGTGTGTGTGTGTGTGTGTGTGTGTGTGTGTGTGTGTGTGTGAGAGCATCGGTACTAAAACCTGTTCTCCTCAGGTATGTGCAGAGACATGAACTGCAGAGGTTTGTTACACTGGACCAGCCAGCCGTGCCTGTCATTCACTCTGGATGCTGACACCTGAAAAAGAAAAAGACATTTAGGCTGAATTTAAGACAGAAGCTGGACAAACTGTAACACTCTGTACAATCTATCTATTTCTTTTCAGTACAGTCAGCCCTTGCATCCCTACATTTCCAGAACAACAATACATTATTTATCTGTTGGCACCCAAAATAAGCTATAAAAAAGCCCCCCAAAAATAGCCAGTAAATGCAAGCCTAATATAAATAGTTAGGATTTGCTACCTTGAGGAAGTGATTTGGAACACGACTCCATAAAACAGGAGTGAGAAACTGGACATGCAGTCGTGGAGGACACTGAGGAACTGGGTTCTTCCTCTCACTCTTGAACAGACCAGCTGACAGAGGCATCACATTCTGAAAAGGAAACAGGTTAACAATGATATAACATCACATAAGACAAAGCTGGACTGACCAACGAGGACACTGTGGACATATTCAAAGTTACTGTGCAGCTTTTCATTTAAAACAAGATGTAATTTCATCCCAAACTGACATGACGCAACTTAAGAGACTGTAGGGTGGGGTCATGAGACAAAAATACTACCCCATGTAGTAATTTTGAGTATTTTTCTCAGTATAGTCAGAGCATTTAAGACAGATCCCCTGTACTCTTTCTTCTGTTAATTATATTGATTGCAAGCTCCCTCTTCTGGCGCAGAGTGTCATTCAATAGTCATGAGACCAGTAGGATGTCACAAACCCTAGATAGAAAATTGTTATAGTGGTGTTTTAAAACAAAGTCTCAGCAAACAAATCAGGTAATAAAAATTCTATCCACCACTAGAGGGCTGTTATTATGAAGCAGTAACTGGAAATGCAGTGCTCCTCAGCACTGAGGTCAGAATTCAGGAGGACAGCTAAAACAACACCACAGTTGTTGTTTTTCTGATGATGAAGCTCTATGTGTGTTTGTGTGTCACTCTCACCTTTATACGCCCCAGTTCAAACTGGAAGACATTGGGGCTGGTGGCCTTGGCAAAGACTGCTGGGAACAGCTTAGTGCTGGGCTCCACCTGTGGAGAGGACAAGAGTGCTTAGCTATGTACAAAAACATAATCATAATTATTCACACCTTTTTTGCAGTCAAAAATAGGGTTTAAAATGTTTTAATGACTCAATGTATATCTATGTACCTCATTAATTGGAGGCTAAATACAGAGACAGCTCTGGTAACAGTAACTTCTCAGCCGAGAACAGACAGGATTTTGTGCAGCAGTGCTGTTTAAGATTACTAACCATAAAAGTGAACCTACACATGATCAGATCAGTTTAGATATCAAGTTTTCAACCTATTCAGTTTGCAACAGCTGATGAGCAAATTAGCTACCTTAGAACACTCTCCTGTTACATGTTCAAGACAAGTTGTAAATAAAGTCTGTTTATGTTTGGAGAGTGGAAAGATGCAGTAGCTAGAACACTAATGTGTCTCTTTGTTATGTCTCAGCCTAATGTCTGATTCATAAAGGGCAAATCCACCAACTTAAAACATTAAAGTGTGTCAACAGGTGTTGGGGAGTACTATTGCATATGTTATAAAGCTGCATGTAGTTTGATAAATTGCCCCAAGTGATGTCACTCAGTGGTTAAGTTGCATTTTGGATAATGTAAGCACCAGGTTTTGAAAAGCAGTATATCACCGCTGGACTCATTGTGGATCCAACAGCAGGATAAACGATACAGCAGGACCAGAGATATTGCCATTTTTATTCCACACATTCTTCTTCCTTTTAAAACCTGGAGCCTACATTACCCACAATGCAACTTAGTCACTGAGTGACATCATTGGAGGCCATTTATCAGAACATATGCCGTTTCCCCTGAAGTTTCAAACTACTTTTATCACATATGCACTAGTATTCCCCAATACCTGTAAACCCACTTTAATGTGTTGTACTTTAATTAGTGTCACTATCAGCCAATGGTGTCACTGCTTTATGCAAATCCAGCTTGAAATTAAATGATTTGATTGGTTACATGAACAGAACCTCTCTGCATATGTATACAAAGAGCCAGCTGCATTCTGACTGGTTATGCAAATGAATGCAGTTTGATGTATGAAGTAAAATAAAAGGTGCCATAGATTAGACGTGACAAGGGAGAAGAGGACAGAGGCAGGAACTGCAGAAGAGGACCTTTCAAAAACCTGTGACATCATATTTAATATTTACCTGAAAGTATGTGCTGAGCTCTTTGCCATTTGCTGTGAAGGTCAGCAGTCCATTTGTTGTGTCAACCAGACAGCCGATCTCTAAACCGTTATTGTTCCTCCCCTGACCAGGACTGCTGCTTTCTCCAGCCCACACCATGTAACAGTTGCTGCGCTTTATACTTAAGAACACACAGACAAACCATGTAACTGAAAAGACATGATCTAGTCCTTAGCTGGAATGATCCCTTCTCAACATAAAATCATACAAATGTAAGAATTAACCCCAGGATATCGGTTTGGTTGCAAGTTGACTAACCTCTCATGAACTTTGCCCTTTTCATCTCCCAGGGTTACAGTGACAGTTCGGACATTGTGCAGATCGAAGCCTGGGTCATGCTGATGGAAGTCAGAGGTTACCCAGCCCACCCAAACACTGCTTGGCTCCTGACCAGGGAAGATCCGCACTGAGTAGTAGTGCTGCACAGAAAGAGGTGCAGACAAGTCAAGTTTAACGGCACTGAGCTTTATCACAGTGAGGCAGAAGGCTTCAGTCAGAAGGGCTTCACATCACTTGTATTATGAAACACTAAATCAATAGATGGAAGTCAGAACACTTGAATATTTATCATCAGATGCAGTGGATAAACACTCTTTGCTACGATAACATAAAGCTAAGTGTAAAATGTAACTGTATGTAACATTCATAATTCATTAATTTCAAATCCATTTTGAGCCTTCCTCGCTCTCTTGAGATGAGTGAGCTACTTGTCATCAAAATCATGTGTTTTGCAAGTGAGTGTTATGTTCAGCTGACAGATGTGCTGTCTTACAGTCGAGGCTTGTGTGAGGAATTCGTATTCCTCTCTGTCATCAGCCATCACCTCCTCTGACAGACGAGCAGATGATGGACAGCTGTTGTCCGGCTTGTTTCTCTTTAACGTGAACCTGGTAGGTCAGATCGTTTATAAAGGTTAAAAAATAGTGACACAAGGACAAAAGGGTAGAGTGCACAAGTTGGATTTGCAAGGCAGATTTAAAAACAAACAAAGAAAAAACTTCACCATTCATATGAGGAATTGGAGAGTTTACCGTTGCTTGAGCTTGGAGGACTTCTCCTGGTTATAATCTTTGTGATTGTTAAATTCGTCTCTCTCAGGTCCGTTTGGACCATTGTGACCATGAGAAGTCTTCATCAGGACCTCAAAGTCTGACACAGTTTCAAAGTCCTCCAGCTCCTACAGAAACAGACAGTGAACACACCACACATAATCCTGTACCCAACTCTATGTGAGCAGTAATGGCAGTATGGTGAGCTTTCTTTAATAGTTCTATGAACATTGTAAAACAGCTGAAAAATGCACAGAGATGCACATTATGCAGCGCTAAGTTCATGTGGAGCAGCAGAATATAAACATATTCTATTAAGGCAGCTGAGGAAACCACTGATTGTGTTTGAGTGTGTGTAACACACAAACTGTCTGTCAATGTCAACACACCTTTCTGTCTGTCATATGCATTGATGTGTTAAGTTCACATTTATGGTTGTGGTGCTGTTACCCTCTTTGGTGAGAAGAGGCTGTCAGGTGTAGATCTGGAGAAGGAATCCAAACACTCTATGGGCATGCTCAGTCTGTAGAAGGTGATGTCAGTGTAACTGTTCTGTGAACCAAATGACCTCTGGGTGACCCTTAGGCATGGACACGACTCCACTGTGCCATCTATTCTCGTCACCTGAAAAAGGAGGGGAGAGAAAACCCAAAAGATAAGTTCTGTGTGTACTGTCAGAATCACATTAAGGTAAGTTAATTGAACAGTTTAACAGTGTGTCTGAGGGGATAACATTTCAGTCCGGATCTCAGCCCGATGTCATTGAAAGCTCTACCGACAATCTACAGCAGATGCAGTTTCTGCTAGCTACATGATCCCAGGTGTGCACTACAGGCGTCTTTCCTCACCTCTATGTGCTGGTGGTTGGTGGGGACAGGTACAAACTGAGGCAACCTCTTGCTGAGCCACATTGTGACGTCCCGGTTCATGTTGACAGCGAATGGCTCATAGCCTTCCTGCAGGCCGCAGATGGTGAAGAACTTCAGAGTGCTGACGTCTTTACCAAAGTTCATCCTCCCCACCTGACACACACCCAGACTACACACTGGAATAAAGCCTGGAGATGGACAGAAGAAAATGATATTGATGATATATTAAGATTTTCATACATTAGTACCTGTAATGCTTGGCAGCGAGGAGACACTATAGATAACAAAGGATTCAAATAGTTCTTCAGCACAATGGGATCCGTTGAATGATTTACTTTATTGCCTTGCTGCTAGTCTAGGCTACAAAGCAGTGTACAAATATGTATATATTTTAATAGATGAACAAAGCTCTGACCTCCACAAACTTCAAAGTCCTTGAAGGCTAGCTCAGACCCAGAGTCATCCAGCAGCACTTCTCCATTAAGTGTGAACATCATGGTGTGCTCGTTCAGATCCACCATGCAGCCAACAACATCCCCCGTCTGCCAGGCGCGGCCAAAATGCTCGTTACCCTGGTGCCAGCGCTGGACCTGGGGAAAACAACATTCTCAATTTCCGACTAATTTGGACAATAATTAAATAGTTCCACTGCAGTGCCAGGAAACTGGACAAATGTATGCGTAGGGCAAACAAAAATGCAGCCACCTTGAAGCCATCAAAGACAAAGGCCTGGTCGTCGGATCCCAGCTCCTGGTCTGGGAGGCAACCTGGCCTGGCCCAGCCCACCCGCATCTCTCCTGCTGTTAATACCTAGAGGAACAGGAAGCAAGAACAGGTTCATATCCAGTTTAAGAACTGTAACTGTAAGTTACATCTAAATAGTTTAGATGAAGTTTACTTCAGAGTTACTTTTTTCTATGAAATAAGTCATGACAGTAGGCTTTAAACGTGTATCTACCAACAACTGATAGGTTTCAGGACAATACTTTCATATACTTTATATCTCTTCTTACCTCTAGCTCAAAGTACCACTTCCCCGCATTAACACAGTAGGTTTTCTCTGCTCTGAAAATGCGGAACCTCTCAGCAGACATGTTGCTGAGGTCAGATTGAGCTGCTGGGTGACAGAGAGGAAGGAAGGGGAAAGGAATCAATCTTTTTAGCAATCTGATGATAATACTGAGGACATAATTTCTAGCATTCTTTGTATAATTGAGGTAGGTGATAGGTGAGTCCTTGAATAAAGTGGTAGGATTTGATGAAGAGTAGGTTTTGTACCATGGTCCTGGTCAGGAGCTTCAAGGTTGTATCCATATCCCAGCAGAGTCCTGACGGCCTCTCTCAGACTGTCTTTGTTGGACTTCTTGGTTCTCTCATCCAGTAGGACGTAGGGGACCAGGCGAGGGTTTCTACGATTCTTCACATCCTGAGAAGAGACACAGGACAGAAGAAAAAATTCAACTGGGACATCTGTTTTCTATGTGTAGGGATATATAAATGTTTCCAGTGAGCCTACTGGTTGAATTGGGCAAAGTGTTCCATATCCAACATTACCCGTGAGTATCTCAGAGTACTGCCAAATGGTCATATTGTCTCTGCGGAAAACTGAGAGACAATATGACACCCAGGGCTGCTGGTTTAAAGATATTTTTTCCTCGACTACATACAGTCGTGACGCTAAATCTGACAAAATCTGCACACAGATGGACATATAGACACCTGATCAAGCACTAAAAACTGCTTCTGTGTTGGTTCCTGCTACAATAGGTGTCTCCAGAACCACATTTTGCCATGATCACACACACACACGGTCCTCTTTCATTGATCCTAGGTAAGTCCCCGACTCGTTACAAGATGGTAAATATTGCCTCTTACATTATGAGAAGAAGGAACTGGAAAAGTCCAAGTGGATGCACCAGAAAAGATATTCATTCAGTCTCAACTTTCTTCATTCTAATCTGACCTAACTGAGGTATAGGGGTTAAAACAACTTCAAGGAACTTTAATTCTGTGTTGATTCTGGCGGTCCCTGAGGACAAAAGCAATGTGAGCACTGTTGCCTCCTGTCTTAAAGATCTTGACCTCATGTGTGAGAGTATTTGTGAGAGTATTATTAAAAAATATTTTTCTTTTAAAAACGGCTGCTGGTTGGAGTATGGTGATAAAGTAATGTATTGCTAACTAATATTGACGATGGTAAAACACAGGAAACTTTGCTTTATTGCAGCTTTTCCGCCTGGGTTAGCCCCGGTGCCCATGTCTTAGCTGGCTCTGCTTCCTGCTTGCCTGCTCTCCTGAGTTCCTCCATGCTGGCTCCAGTCAACCCTGCTTGCCTGCCTGCCTACCTGCCTTTAAGCCTGGTCTTCTCATCCACGTTTACCTCAATGAGAACTCGTTTGTAGAATAAATCCTTTACTCACTGACTTCCTGTCTCCGATCTCTGCACCCACCGTAACAATTTCTGTTGAGTCATCTACATCTAATATTGGCTGCTTTATACAGTATACTGCTGGGTAGTATAGTCCATGACACGGCACTGTATTTTAGAATATGATCGTGTCGGATGTTTTACATAGAACTTCTTTCTATTAAAAGCAGCAAGTAATTAATTTGATTCGAAGTGTGTTTAACTTTGCTGCCATCTCAGAGCATACAGGCATATGATTAAAATACACTGTTCACTACAGCTGTCCAAATGTAGTGGAATAAAAATTACAATTTCAACAGCTGCACATGACGATGCAGCAGCTGGTAGCTCCTACAAATCTTGCTTTGGGGGGATCTTTGTGCACAATGTGTAGCTGCTTCGTACTCTTCTCTGCTTGTCTGTATGTTACTGTCCACTCTCGATATTTTCGGAAGAAATCACAAGTCATGTTGGCACACATACACAAACAGTGAAGTATCTAACAGTATGTACAGGGGCGCCGGCAGGGATTTTGGGCCCCATGAAAAAAAAATCTAGTTGGGCCCTTGTATAGGTTGCCAATGTCTCAAAGGGCCCCCTGTCAGTGCCGGGCCCTTGGAATCGTCCTCACCTTTCCCCCCCTGGCGGCGCCCCTGAGTATGTATCACAGTCTCCTACCTGTTGGATGCCATAAGTCCAGCCCTGGCGGATACGGTCTCGTGCCCAGACATTGTGTGCATTCTCAGCCAGTTTGTCTACCATGGCTTCCTGGGTGGAAGTCAGTTTGATGTGACTCAGGTCCAGAGGAGCAGGTTTATAACCACCCGACAACTCATAGCTGCACAGATAGGGTTAAATAATTAAATCGTTAGCTAGCCAGCAGCTCAACAACCCTCATGTACTGATGTCCCTCTGGTCATGTAAACATTATTTTTGTTCTGACAAATAGATTATCTCATTACAAGTCACACTGACCCCATAATTGTACCATTATAGTATATCTTGTACGTATCACATTGCATCCTGTACTTATTGAGTTGTGGCATTACTTTATCTTTATTATACTGATGATTGCGCAAACTTACGTTGGTGACAGTTTCATGCTCTTGACTTTCTCTACTGCATGTTCATCTGCTAGGCCAACATGGCAACCCAAAGCAAGGAGAGTTCTATGATACACAAACAAACACACATGACAAAATTATCATTTAGTGTTCAGGTGTCAAACATCAGCAATGCAGTGAGTGACATAACTGCGTTGTGCACAGAAAGATTGCTAATGTCCAGTATGAACACACCATTAAACACTGATGACAAATGTTATCACTGATCAACATTTGATCTAAATGTCATATCCTATGTTGCTCACTGCACTGATGCATTACTTGAGAGTCTCCAGAGACATCTGTAAGTTGTAGCTCCGCTCCTGTTCAGGAAGCTTGGAGAATTCCACTAGACAGGGGTGTTGACGCTTGTTATCGTCTCGCACCTGTAACACACAACACAAACACACACACAAACACAATCAAAGATTAGGACAGTACAGGAGCATGTTACTTGGCACCCTTTAATCTCAGGACAGAGACCCACAGGACACCTGGGCATAGAACAACCTGGGTAGAGTAAAATAAAAATAAGTAATTACTGATAGTGATTGTTGTATTTGCTGAATAATAATCAAATGTGAAGAAATCATGATAAGTGGTTGAGCTACTGAGTTACTGGTGTATTTTCAAAACATGTATGCCTTTGGAAATACTGGAGTCAGGCACAGCTGTGATTCCAAAGACTTAAGGAAGAATAAATACATGTGTCAGGAAAATTGAAGTACAGCTTTTGGAAGAGCAAGGATTGGATGAGACCATGGCCCCCTGAGATGCATGTCAATTCCAAGTGTGAACTGATGGACTGAGACCTGTCCACATGTCATTGGATCACTCAGCACAGATGTTAACACTAGGTGTGAACAGCCTCAAGTTTTCTGTTGTCACAGCTGGTGCAATTTCAAAAGGCACCATTAAAAAAGATTAGGTACCATAAGTAGCATGCCGCTCAGGTCTTTCTATAACCATGCTGGGCTTCATTAAGTTGTTGGCTAAAGTGATGGCTGAAATATGACGCCAACATGTTAAATCACTACAGATTTATGTTAAGAGGAACATGTCTGAAATATTTCTGATACTCACTGCACCATAGGTCCAGCCCAGCTCTATTTTGTTCATCACCCACAGTTCATGGATGTTTTCTGCAAGCTTCTCTCTGATCCTCTCCAAGTGAGGTGGAAGCACAATCTACACACACAGACATACACAAACAAACACACAGAGAAAGACAATTTATTTAAATTGCTTAAGCCATCACTCTTCTGTTGCTTGAGTCTGGCTCTGCCCACTTGGCATGCAATCAAATATTCATTGGCAACAGTGACAATGAAAAACATTCTGGAAAAGGCCATTTTGAAATACAACATAAATCATTACTATGAAAAGATTTATGTTGTATTTCAAAATGGCCTTTTGGTGTTTATCCATTCAATATTGAACACTTTGTGAATAAACAAATGAACACTCCTCTAAGCTGTTTATAACTCGACAGTGGTGTGTACCTGGCTGGTGTCCACAGGTGTGGGGGTGAATGCTGCCTGGCTCATGGTGACAGTAGGTCCCAGCAGGTCCCTGGCCGCAGTCTGGTCTTGACTGGGCTCTAGCTTCAGCTTCTCCCTGGGCAACACTGCCTCATAGCAAGGAGCATAACCGGGAGGAGGGAGGAACTTAAACTCCCCGTGACGACCACCGAGGAGGAAACGCACCCTGCAGTGTGACAGGTGACAGATGGAGGAATCAAGCAGGAGATGGTTCATTATGGAAAAATGGATTTACTTTCCCAAATGTCATAGGAAGCAGTCTGTAAAGCCAAACGCTCAGTCAGTTAGTGAGCTAGCATTCGTTTTATCAGCATGATATCAGATTTCAGCTTTCTGGTTAGATTAGTAGACAAGCATAACCACAATAACAACCATGGTACTGCACTAAATGCATTTTCTTTTGGTATTTTACTTCCTGTACTCTCATTAATTCAAGTATTTATTCCAGGTATAGTCCACAATGACTATCAGAATTCAGAAGTTTTTCCAGTTCATGTCATATTTTTTCTTGCAAAAATATGTTATTGCTATGTTTTGTGTAGCCCTCAGAGCTAAATGTAAACATTTTTATGATTATTTGTATGTATGACTAACCAACTGCTGATTCTTACTGGACTGGGTTGAAATGTGTTATACAAATTAATGACTTGCAACATGTATTCATTGAAATACTTGTTGCTGAATGGTTACAGTAATCCAACTATTAACAATGAGTTATTGTTTACCTGAATGAAGAATAAAAATAATTGTATTTATACAGTTCCATCAAATCCAGAAATTATTTGGCTATGCACTGAAATAAGGTGCTACAGATCTCACAGGATAGAAAAATAAGAATAAAAAACTTGCTTTTTTGAAACATATTTTGACTTTATATTTTACCATGAAGAATTATTACATTTCTTTAAAACTTTTTTATGTGAAAGTGTTGAAAGACAAAATTCAAAAACATTACAAATTCAAAACATTAAAAAATGTTGAACTCGGGAAATTCAGGGAAGTTCAGGAAATGTGCAAGTTATAGCTTGTAATGACTGCTTTGTTGCATATTTGATGATGTCATTTTATTTTCTGTCTCTGAACAAAATATTCATCTTAGTCCCTTAGTTTAATATGCTTACATTTTTTCAACATTTCAAACTTTTCTGAACTAATTCCTGACACCACCAAGCCAGTCACCCATGAAAATCCACTTCAAATAGTATATGTAGTAATACACCATCAATCATAGAGCTCAAGTATGTGTGAGTAGTTTTAAACACCTTAACGGTATCATTTGTTATACTTTCTATATTCATATTTATAATTTACTTTTTCCTTATTTCTTTTTTTAACTATTGGTAATTACTGGTACATTTTAATCTTTAAGCTCAACAGAGACAGTTAATAAAAGTGATTAAGACTCTCTGCCCTACATCAGCATGTGACATGCTGTAATTACAGACTTGTTTTAAGATAGTTGTTTCTTTCAGTGTGCATTCACACTAACCTAAATCAAGACTACGTGTACCACCTAGTGTGGCTTCTACTACAGGAATATGAAATAAATACAGTCAGTTTTTTTCTTTTTGTGTGAACTGTTTTCAGTAAGGCACTGACTTGACTCCTGCTGAGAAGCTGGCCACAGGGAAGAAGAGGCCGTCAGAGTTGAAGTTTTCAAACATGCCCTGAACCGGCTGACCGTTGATCCTGAAGGAGATGCTGGGCACACTGAGGTCCAGGCAGCAACTCACCACATCCTCCGCTCTCAGAAGATGCTGATTGGGGGAGTTAACAGTCCGAGCAATACAGCCTGAGGACACAGTTTTTACATTTACATTTAGGGCATTCAGTAGACGCTTTTGTCCAAACTGACTTACAATAAGTACATTTGTCACAAGAGAGAAACACTAACATATCACTGTTGATATAGAGTAAAAAGGAAAATAGAAACAATTGTCAAGCCCTCATCTGAGGATTGTAGCTGTTATTAATAAAGGGTGATGTCGTAGAGCGAAGTGGTCTCGCTGGAGCATGTGTTCTGACCAGTGTTTGAAGGTAGACGGGTGCAGTTTCGTTGGTGGCCTTGAAGGCCAGCACCATCGTCCTGAATCGGATGCGGGCCGCAACAGGAAGTGAGTGGAGGTCACGGGGGAGGGGGGTCACATGGGAGAATTTGAGTAGATTGTAGGAGCGCTGCATCGTTCTGGATGCGTTGAAACAGTTTAGTCGCAGAGGCTGGAGTCCACCCAAGAGGGAGTTACAGTAGTCCAGGCGGGAGATGAACAGTGCTTGGACCAGGAGTTGTGTCGCGTCTTTTGTGATGAAATACCGGATCCTGTGGATGTTGTAGGGGGCAAATCTGCAGGATCGGGCCATGGTGTGATGTTGGCAGTGCAGGACAGTTCGCAGTTGAGGATTATGTCCAGGTGATACCGTGACATCCTCAACTGACTGACAGGTCCATGCGAGGGCAGTCTTTCCCCAGGATGAAGAGGAGTTCATTTTTACTGAGGTTGAGGTGATGCGCAGCTGTCTAAGTGGAGATGCCTAAAGGCCTGAAGTGAGGGAGGAGTTGATCAGAGTGGTGAGGAATGGCAGGATGTCGTGACAGATGTTTTGGAGAAGGGGGCAGGGTGATCGTGCCGGTGGGGAGGTGAGGGTACAGAGAGTGTCTGAAGAGGCGAAGAGGGAGGACAGCCGAGTGGAAAAAGCTTCCTTGGTAGACATTACAGCAAATTGATCTGTGGATGGTAGTGAGGAAATAACAGTAGAGGGGAGAGCAGAGGGAGAGAGGGATTTCAGATTGTGGCGGGTGGTGACCGTGTGAGGTGTAGGGGCGAGGGAGGTGATGAATTTTAAGGGGAGAGAGAAAGTGACAGCATGATGGTCAGACACAGTGAGTGGGGTAACGGAGAGTGCTGAGTGAAGACTAGGTCGAGTTGGTTCCCGGCCTGGTGGGTCGGTGGAGAGTGTGAGGTCAAATGTGGAGAAGAAATTGATTAATTCAGATGAGCGCAGCTTCTCTGGGGGGATGCTGAAGTCACCCAGGACAACGAGCGGTGTGACATCGTCAGGGGAGCAGCTTAGGAGGGTGTCCATCTCATCAAAGAAGTCACATAAAGGACCGGGACGGCGATAAATCACCTCAATATTGGGTTTGAGAGGAAGTGTGACAGAGACACCATGGAATTCAAAAGCAGATCTGGGTAGGTGGTCCAGGGCAAGGACCTGGTAAGACCACATGGGGGAGATTAGGAGGCCAGTTCCACCTCCTCGACCTATTTGTCTCAGGAAGCGTAAGAATGAGTAGGCAGTTGAAAGGGCCGCTGGAGTGGAAGTGTTTTCTGGGGTGATCCAGGTCTCGGTAAGGGCCAGGAAGTGGAGAGTCTGCAGGGAGGCATGGGCTGAAATGATGTTTGATGTCCCGACTGGGATTGGGTAGGACTCATGGCGACCAATTATATTTGTTTTTTTGCATCAGCATCACGTATACTACATCTAAATTCTGAATCCTGAACAAAGATCTTCCTGTTTGTTAATAACATCAGAGCACATGCAGTGAATGCTTTTCATGGTATGGTGTCTTTTTATATGAAAATTAGTAGATTAGCCTGTCCTGATGTATTACAATGCAGAGAAGTAAAACATAATATTTAGCTGGTTACCATAAGGAAAGCGTAAGTACCATCTCTTGATAAACCTGCACACACACACTAACACACACCTTACCTGACCAGAGATGGAGTCCATCAAAGCCATAGGAGTAGAGGTCATCACCCACCCCATTGCCTCCCCACCCCTCCCCCCCACTGGGGTAGGGTGCGTAGCCACTAGTGTTGGCCCAGCCCACCCTGAGGTGAGTGGCCTCTGCTGTAACAAAGGGCTGCGCCTGATCCACAATCAACTCGTAGTACCACTTCCTGTACTGAGCAGAGCCGTCACTGACTCCCAGGAAGATGTTGGGACGCATGCTGTTGGAAAGAAGAAGCAGAATGACTGTCTGAGGGGTGGGTTAGAATGATGATCTGCTGATGACTTTTAACAATGTAAATGTTCAATGTGGACAGCGGCGTGCTGTGTTTGTGTGTGTATGTGTGTGTGTGTATACCTGCTTACGTGGTTGATCAGGCGGGTCTGCAGTAACAGATCTCTTCCTGGCAGCAGGTTGTCACAGATCAGGTGCTGGTTGGACCGCACTGCCACTCCATGACACACACACAGTGAACACAACACATCTAGAACCTAGACGGTACACACACATACCAAATATGTCAGTGTTCAAGACATAATTATTGTTAAAGTATGAATGCATGCACACAAACACTTATTAGCATGAAGACTGAACTGCAGGATTCCTGGTAGATTGATGTGATTGGACAGGCTGCAGCTCCATGTCACATGGGATTTTTTCTGCCTTGAGAAATGGTTTGTTGTTAGCTCATCCCGCTCATTTAAACAAAGAGAAGTTGAGAAATTGACTAAATCTTTAAATCACTGCCTCTGGCAGTCTTGCTCATCCAGCACTGTTCTCAGCTGCCCCAGGTTCTGCCAGCAGAATCCTGGAAGCCGTTTTATAGCACACCTAAATAAATATGTGGATTATCTGTACATAAGGTGTATAATGGAAACTTGTACACATGTGAATCTTCTGTATTATGTGAAAATATACCGTGATACACTTTATCTCAAAGAATACCTTGTAATTGCGTCCGTGCTTGTCCAGTAGAGATATAATAGATTTGATGTGCCCCTCTTTGATTATGTTCAGCGCCTCAGGACTCTCCACCAGCACACAGTGTAGCACCTCAAGTATACCTAGGAATACAAAATATATATAGTAAGTATCACTATACAAGTACAAATCAATCAAAGCCAACAAGTAGCTCCTAACTGGAAAAAAGAGCCACAGCCACAAAAAGACAGATTAGACGAAGATATATAAAACAGTGTATCAGCCAAAACAAAGCTAATGGTCAAGAGAGGCTCAACTTGATATCACACAGCAGGGGACAGCTAAGAAACAGCAGTGTTAAGGTGTCTAATAACTGAACCTGTGTACTTTTAATTTTTACATGAACTATGTCTGTTGCTGCAGAGCATCCAAACATGTATCCTTTAGATCAGGTTCTATCTGTCAATCAATCATACATTTAAAAGCCAGATAGAGATATCCTGCCATAAAGGAACAATCTTAGGATAGGACCAGGTAGTATGACCTAGAGTGCCTTTTGATATCTTCAATCTGTCACACATATCAGATATATTGTTATATGGCATGATATGTAAGTGTTGTCTTTTTCTGGTTTTAAGGGCAACATTACAGTTAAGTAATGTCTGAACTTACTAGACTGTTCTACTTGTTCTAATACTTGTCTTTACTCACTCAGTCATTACATCCACATTACTGATGATTACTGATCAGAATTCTCATTCTGTTAGTATTTTGCGAATGTACCAATAGTCACCCCTACAATATTGTTGCAATTAACTGAACCGAGAAGGGTTAAAGAACATACTCTTGAACATGACTCAGTCAGCACACTCATTGGTATTCCCAGCACCAACCTATCTGATTCTGTTACCTGATACCTGATCTGCAAAGCACTCACAATCCCACATACTCCCCTTCCTTTTTGGTGAAGCTAAAGACGAGAAGGCTTTTTTTTAAGGATTTGTTCTTGTGTTTGGTAGGATTCTGTATTTCTAACTCATTTTTGCTATTTATGCACCTATTGCTGAAAACAATTCTTCAACGAGGACACTAAAATAATCTAATCAGTCTATCAATCTAATTGATCTGATCTATGTAATCTGTCTATCAATCTATCTATCCACTTATAGGAATAGATGAAAAGTGAGTTTGTGTGAAAAAAATTCAAATAACTCTTTATGAAATTGGACCCGCTGATTTCAGCATGTGTATTGTGACGGTCTCGTTAAAGACAAGCTGACCTACCAGAAGAGGCCTCCAGTCTCTCCAGTCTGCTGATCAGCCAGTCCAACGAACCAGAAAACTGAGCACAGTTCTTCCTGTTTCCTCTGATCAATGCAGCTGGGAGGAGGACAGGAGAGAAGAGACATGACCAAGGAGGCACTGCTAATATGTGAATAATGATAAAACTGTAGCAACAGCTTATTGCTATGTTCTCCTTATTTCCACATCCATGGGGAACATTTTTCATTTCAGCCTAATCTTTCCACTGAAATAATTTTCATCTCTATGAATACAGTGAATATCAATTTAATTTAACGTGATGACTTTCCATGAAGCTCTGAGTAAAATCTGGCATAAAAGTATAACATTTGTCTTCATCATATCATTTCTATGTGTGTAATTGTGTGTAAGTGTGTGTATATACCCAGTAGTTGGTAGAGGGAGTTGAGGATGGAGCTCCAAGCCTCCCCTGCCTCCCTTCCTACTGCCTCAGCAAAATGAGCTGCACTGCTGTAGACGTGAAGGCGATCAATACACTCCAGCACCAGGCTGATCATCCCCTACAGACACACGGGGTGTTGGTTTTACTGGTTTATTCAGCTGGACTCCAATAGTCCTAATCAAATTAAGTGGGTAACAGTGCAAAGCTAGAGTTAAATAAGTTAAAGATGTTATTAGTTAAATAAACTAAAGATGTGTAACTACATGTTATTCAGTCGACATTGCGTATAGCCACTTCTCAATCCCCTATATCTCCCATCCTAACCCTCATCCCTCTAATTTTGAAAATCTAACCCGTGACAACACCTATAACCTATGAAGGTGCATCTTACTATATGAATACTGAGCCCTCTGCATAGCTGGTAAAACACTGCGACACTGACTTTAGATACAGGGCCCATCTTATTACTTCAAACTCTTTCTACTGCTCTGCCAGCAAATCTCCTGCTCACACCGCATTTTAAAAAGATGTGAACTGATGCTGGAGGATGGCTGCAGGTTATGTTATTAATATGTTCCTCATCGAAGACTAATCATTTCACCCACCCACACCCCATTCCCTTTTAATTAGAATGACAGTTCTTACGTCCTGTCCAGTCCAATCAGAGGACTGAGATCCATGCACCGCAGTGCTCCTCCTCCTCCAGTGAAATAGAGTATTTTGCTCAAATCTGAGGGCATGGCTTTTTTTCCTTCCATGTGACCCTAGAAGGGCTCCGTACTGACGGAATCAATGAGGAAGTATAGTAGCGTGTGTGTGTGTGTGTGTGTGTGTGTAGCGAGGGAGCAGAAAAAAACTTGATGTGCTCGCTATTGTCTGGACTGCTCACATTTGCAACCTGGTGGTTGTTGGTGCGCACTGCAGCTAATGCAAAATCAGTTGGATATAAGTCCCCTCTTTTTTCTGCCGTGTCGAGGCAGCCTTTTAACACTGTGGGAATGGCGTCATCTGAAAGGAGGGACATCCATAAACGAAAAAGTGGGACTAAATGGGAACTTTTTCTTCCTGGTTTCTGTGTGATATATTTAGACTTTTGATTAAGATAAAATAAAAAATAGAGAACTTATGACACTTTTGAAAAATGACAGCCATCTGCAAACTTGCTGTGGCAACAGGAGCACATGGAGTTGCAGCAGCCGGTAGCTCCTCAAACTAATGCTACATTTTTCTTACTTTTACTGATGGTTTTGTTGGCTTTGTTGCTGAAACAAGTACGGACTGTGGCAGAAATACTGTATCCAGCTTTGGAGAGGAAAGCAGTGTTAAGCAGGATTGAGAGCAGCAGACTTTGAGACCATCATGGCACATGGCGTCTTTAAACCATCAGACCGCTCCAAGCAGGGACAGAGTCAGAATAAGAGTCATGCTAATCCAGCGCGGCTCAAGGCTGCCCCTGGCTAGTGTCTGGCTACTGGAGAAGAAAATGGCCAAATGGAACTCGGGCTGGACAAACTACATGAAATCAGAGACTGTATCTTCACAATTACATCTCAGATCAAGCTTTTGCACTTGACAGGTGGAAAATTTAGACTATTATTACCATTACAATTACTACTACTATTTATACTCTATGACTATATTATCATCACCATCATTTTGCTGCTGTTTACATATCCCCTGACACAAATTCAGAAGATGGACTTCGTGTTTATAAACATTTGTATATACATTATTGTATATATGTTCTGTAATTATGTAGCATGAAGGAGTTTCTGAACTTTCATTACATTATGTAACACTGTGCTGTATCATTTTCTATTTCCTCTTTAAATAAGAGAAATGTCCTTGTTGTCAGTAAAGTTGTCAGTAAACTGCAAAAAGATGCCATGGATAGCAGTTTATATGTCTAGGAGGATAGCATGGACGAAGAAGAAATTGATCCAAGCATCACATCTTTTGGCACATGTGTTTTTTACCACTGACTGTGATGATGCAATCATAGATACAGTACTCGTTTCTTTCAGTGGCTTTGTTAATTATATTTTGTCATAAGAAATGTATTTGTAACATGAACTGGAAATACAGATGGGTATTTCGATAAATGAGACCCAAACACACCTCTTCCTGAAAGAGGTTCTGCCGGTTCTTCAGAGCTCTCAGCCGGTTCTGCTTGTCTTCATGTTCCAGGTGGTCTCCAGGTGGATGGAAGTAGCCAATCAGATCCTGCAGACTCAGACTGACTGAATCTATTGGTAGATCCAGAGTGGAGCTCTTCCCCTTTTTCCTTAATGTGTCCAAACCCCTGGAGCATACAGATCAGACATCCATCATGGCCTATGTAATGTGACAAGTTGTTCTTCTACTTCTCTCCTAACTAGGCTGAGCTTGTTGGCTGTGAGTAACTTGTCACTTTTAATGGATTGTTTACACATTCCTCTCTACTGCTCTCCACTGGTTTGATGTGTATAGGGTGAGATGATTCCCCAGTCCAAACTAATGTGCTTAGGTTAATGTTCAAGATAACGCTGCATTAATTCAAATGGCTTCTACATAGGGAAAATATTTTAGTGTAGTTTCTACAATACAGATGTGCCTGTACAATGCATCTTATATTGTATTTTTCAGTGAGTATTAATCGACACTGCAGCTGTTAGTTAGTAGTTAGTTTCTCTGAAGTTTTTCCTCAGAGAGACAGAAGAGCCACACCAACTAAAAGAGTGAGTACATGTGTGCTTGTTAATCTGACACGCATGAACATTTCAGAACAGTAGCTCACTGGAGGATCTTGCAACATTATGACTCCCCTAGATTAGTGGAGTAAAATACTTGTGTTATGTGATCAATTTATTCTTTATCAGAACACAGATTATGCTGTATGAATGATATAAGATGGTGCAACCTAAATTACATTATTGCTTCATAAAAAATAACAATTAAATTATAGGAGCTTATGCAGAACGGACCAAAGGTCAAAGATTGAAACACTTCTCTGTGATTTTTCTCTTCTCTGTGAAGTGGAAAGGGCTTTGTTTTGTAATGTGATTTGGTTGGGAACTGTTGAATATTGAATGCTTATTACATAGTGATTTCAATAATGTACTTTTTAAAGGTCTGGTATGATGGATTTGGGGGGATTTAGGGACAGAAATGCAACATAATAATCATAATACTGGAATCTGCCCCAAATGTGCAGTATCAGTTGGGCTTTACCATATATCTACAGATACAGATGGAGTGGATCCTCTTCCACAGATTCCACCACGTTCCACTGCCATGTTTTGACAGTAGCCACAGGGATCACACATTGGTGAGTGAAATGAGGGGTGTTCAGTTAGCTGCAATCTGCAACCTTGCAACTAGATGTCACTAAATCCTACTGACTGGACGGTAATAACATGTCTTACATTTCTTTTGATTGGATGATTATGGAAAAAAAACCTTGAATTAACTTTAAGCTATGCAGTAAGTTAGGGCTGGGCACTGAATCAGATTGGTGTCAGTGCTGAGAGCTCATGTGCAGCTCAGTGTTGGGAGAAAGATATACTTTGCTGGTTTTACAGACCCTCTACTTATCATTATCTCATTAGTCATAACGCATCCTGTAACTCAAAGCTGAGAATTGACATACCATGTCTTCATCATGATGTGGACAGCTCATCTATTGTGTTTCTTTTCTTGAGTATGCATTGTGAATCACTACAGATGACCTGTTGAGCTATATTTGCTTGCAGGCTTGCAAATACAAGATGCTTGTTTATCACTCTTCACTGCACACACTGGGAGCAGTTGCTGCAGCTTTACACAGCAATACAGCTGCTTGTTCCTTTACATAGATCAGGCACGTGGTGAAGAATTCTTCTCTTGTACTGAGTGACTCTGCAGTATCCTGACACATGTTCAATGAGGGAGCCTGTTCTCTCCTCAAATTAAAAGGACATTAAAACTGAAAGCTTACACACTCTGGTCAAATCATTGTAAGTGCTGGACATTTGCTTTTATTTAAGTTGTATTAGTATCTTGGCTCGTGTTCACTCCAGAGAAGGCTGAACCCTGAGCTTCATTTTTCTACGATTCAGGGGAAGTTGCAAAAGCTTTTTTTTTTTTTTTACCAAATTTTACAGGTACAGTCACATGGCAACATTCTGCCACATCTGAGTGAGGGTTTTTCTAGCATGCAAGGGAAAGTGCAGCAAGTTTGTTATCAACTTTATGTACACTCCGGTATAGCTGGCCAGCTGTTGGTGTAGCTGACAGGTTTCTATTTACGTCCTGTTGATGTCAAGAATAGGGAATTATTTTGTTCCTGTTGAATTTCTTAGCTGCTTGGATTTGTTGTTGAGAACCCATGAGCCTCTCTCACAAGTGCATCACACTATGCTGCAATAAATCTCTGTTAATCGCAAAATGCCACTTTAACTTTTCAGATTATTATGCAGTTGCTGGTGTTTAATCCTACCTACGGTGTCTCTTGCCTTCTGCTTATTATCTGTAATATATATTTTTGTCTGCATTCATGTGTGTGTGTGTGTGGTAACCACCTGATGAATAGGTTGAACAGAAAGACAGTACTGCGGATGACTCTGGCAGTGCGGCTCTCCTCATGTTGTGATCGAGACAGCGTCAGCCCGTCATCCATGTGACCTTCGTGGTGCATG
>CAEMYA010000200.1:612565-679342 GCA_903131615.1 Diplodus sargus
GTGTGTGTGTGTGTGTGTGTGTGTGTGTGTGTGTGCGTGTGTGTGTGTGTGTCACTACCTTCCTTATTTTCATGTCAGTCAGTGGGTTCTCAAGGTGAAATTGGTATCAGTAGTATCAGACTCGCTGGATCCTATTTAGATGTGTCACTTCCTAGGGTCTGGCATTGCCCTTGTTTGCCAACTGTCACACTGTTAATATTATTAGTAACATATGTGCATTTCTAGCAAATACATGCCTGATGTAAGGGAAATTAAACCTAGGCAAATACACACTTTAATCTGTCAAAAAAAAAAAAAATTTAAAGCAGAAATCAAATTATAGTCACCTAACATTTGAGAATAACCACCAATAAAGTATGTCTTCATATTCCAGTTCCACGTTCCACAAACGCATCATCAGCTGATTTGGATGTCAATGGCTTTAGTAATGTAAGATACCTCAAATCCTCAAATAAAAGCTGATATTCAAAAAAAGGTTTAAGCTCAAGCATCAACAGGACATTAAAGAAACCGTTCATCATATTGTGAAATCCACTTATTTGCTTTTTCTTTAAGTAGACTGAGTTAAGAAATCAGTACAGTACCACTAAATCAGGATGTGCCTAGCCTAGCTTAGCATAAAGACTAGAGACACCTATAAAGTGCACATCATACCACCTTGTTTACTGTTCCTTTATTCTGTACATAAACAGAAATGTAAAAGCAATGCAAAAGACAGTAGCTGCACGGTTGAACAGTTTCAACAGTTCTGTTTATCTAGCATTTCTTTGCCCCATGTTCAGCTGTAGCATGTGTTTCGAGATATATCTGTTTTGGTTTGTATACAGTAACAATGCTACCAAACCAGGCAACCTTACTGTGATGACAAGACTCCAGAAGTCAGAAAGCCTGACTGTTCTAATACATGTAGCATATTACTCTCCCTAGAATCATAAAATCACCTTTTAAGAGTGTTGCTGGATGTATTTTTGAGATTTGGACAAAGTCAAGCTAGCTGCTGCTTCCAGATGACCATCTCATGAAGACATGGTTAGCCTATGCTAAGCTAGGATAAACCTGTCCTTACTTCATACTTAGTGGCACAGACATAATAATGATATTATGAAAACAAAAATGTCGAACTTTGGGATGTGAGCAGTTCAGAAAACAGGTAGGTTTCTTATTAAAATAGGTCGACTACAGTTACCATCTCGCTGTTATGTGTGTGTGTGAGAAAATGCTGTACTCACACAACACGCAGCGTCTCCAGCCTCCAAAGGGACCTGGCATGACTGGACACTGCTCCCCCCTCATAGTGCACCGTCCTGTGGGTAAAAAATGAATATCTTTTGTAACATCATAGGTAACATAACATATGAGAAGTCAAACGTCACTCCATCTGCCTTTGATGTGTGTGTAGATACAGTATGCTCCAATGTGTATGAGTCAGTAAGAAATCTCATCAGACAGTCTGTGGGATAATACACTCTCAGCGGCATTGTTTAACAACATGGCTGTCCCCTTTGGGAACATTTTAAAACTATAATTATTAATAGTCCTCCTTGACTCAGTCACAGCAGAGCTCACTCTGTAATGGGAGTTGCTACTTTCCCTTCCTGCAGGCCATAGTAAATTCCTTACAAATGAAGCTGAATGCTGATGTGTAATGGTGTACATTGGAGGATGACAGAGAGACAACCTTAGTAAGTAAAGGAACATGCAGATTTAGAACTGTACAATAACAATGATTTGAATAATGAAGCTGAAATATTTTTTTTAGCTATATGTACCTACATGTGTGACATAAACTAGAGCTCAAACGATCAGTCTTTTTTCTTTTTCTAATTCTTCTGGTTTCTTTCTCCCTCTGTGACATTACGCTGAATATCTTCGTGGACAACCAAGACATTGAGAAACTGATCGATGCTGGTTTTACTATGTTTCTACTGTATTCCTGTCAAAGTCTAAAATGTCCAATTTCTGATTTGTCACAACACACGAGTGAACCCTCAGCAGTGCAGCCTCCTGGCATTTACATACAAAATAGAAGGAGACAAAAAAAAACTCAAAAGGGAACAAACCATCATTTTATATGAAGACACTTTCATACCTGGAAATGTATCTAAATATACCATTCACTAGAATAATACTGAAGTCTACAAATACATTCTACCCCACCCCGTGGGTGCTGCCATTGTTGTGTGATGTTGGACTACTACATGCTTGGAGTTAAATGTTTAAAAATGGGGGCTAGTGCTAGTACTGGCTTTCTTTATGAGTGTGTTTAAGTGATTAACAGCAATCAAACATGGCATCTAGGCTTACAGTTCTCAGGTAAAAACAGTATGTGTGTAATCTGATAAAAAATTTACACACAGAATCTCTGCAGGTAGAAACAACTTCATATCTGACCAGATGAAATGAATCAGTTACTTAACTGCCTACTTTGAGGCTAAAATGCAGGCCAGATGTAATTATCAGCACACATTACCTCCTCTGCTCATCTCCATGCTCTCCAGATGGAACAGTTAGACACTCGTCCATGTGACCATGAAGGAGGCGCAGGACGTCCCCTCCTATCAGGAAACCTGCAGATGAGACCGCAGAAAGGGAGAAAAAGCGAAGAAAAATAAATGAAAAGGGGAGAGAAAGACATGGGGGACAACAGTGCAGAGGATGGAGGCGGAAGAGAGGGAGAAGGACAGAGAGAGGAGAAGGTGATAGACAAAACATGAATCATACTAAAGAGAAATAGACAGGCAGGTTTCATCAGAATTAGTAGACATGTTTCCATGCTGACGATTTGCTAATTCAAAACCTCATCCGAGTTTTCTAAATGACCTGACTGTGCTGACGCTGGAGATGGTCAGCGGGGATCAAGTACAGCAGGGCAATTATGGTATTAAACATGACAAGGACTCGCACTTCTTATACCCATCTGATAACATACTGGATATAATGCTGCATTCCAGTCAAAGTCAGGGGTTTTTCTAGTTAAAATCAGGGGCAAGATGCCGAGAGTTATAAGAATTGGCTGAACATAACAACCTGTTGTCTCTTTGGCAAGTGTACACAGGAGTGAACCCTTGGCAGTACAGCCTCCTTGCACAAAATAGAGGAAAAACAACACCTGAGGTAACAGATGCCATGATACATTATATTTTATGGCACTTGCATACGTGAAAATGTATCTTAATATTCCCTTCCAGGTTTCTTCACACGTAAATATGCACAAAAACAAGATGCAGCAAAAAAAAATAATTCTAAAATCTACACAAGGTAGGCAGCAAAGAGAGCAAAGAGCAAAATACAAGCAACAAGCAACAGATCAGAAAAAGCAAGAAAGGCAGAATGATGTAAAGAAGGAAACTGAGAAACAAAAAACAGACAGGCGTACCTTGTGCTACTTCACTGCCAGAACAGATGGGAGCCACACTCCAAAGTGTCTGCTGGAAGGCTGCATCTACATGGAGACTGCCATTACCATAGGACAGATGCTGCAGGACGAGAGAATGAAGAAAAAAAAGTGTGACAGTCCAGAATGAAACACAGACAATCACTATGGATGTTCCTGAATCCGAGTCCTGTATTTAAGGATTCAGAAGGGCACGCCTGGTCTGTCCAGAGAGCACAGAGCTCCCAACACATCAGATGATGCAATTGGTCAGTCAGTATATGATTAGCAGCGCATACAGTTATCCACGGTTTACAGTCTATAAAGAGATTCATCAAAAGATGGACAGTCAGGGAAAAGAAAGACAGGAACAAACAAGGGTTCTTTCAGCTAAATGTAAAATTACTAGAGTCGAAAAAGTCACAGGCACAAGCAGGCAAATGCAGATAAACAGATTAAAGTTGCAAGGCTGTAACAAATGTGGCTTATTTTCAAGGTAGTGGAGAAAGTTGCATGAGAAGCTTCCTCCGGAGAACTGTCCTTTACTGAGGTACATTCTACTTGTGTCAAAACTATTCTTGAAGTATTAAGAACAACTTTATTTTGAGACTGACACTTTTTAACTTGTCAGCTTCATTCAGGTCCTTTACACATTACAGAAACAAAGCTTGAAACAAACATCAGCAGCAGCCACTGGTATATTCACCTACACAGACGAGTGACAAATTAAAGGAAGAACCGGCAGGATGTGTCTTAGTCATCCTAACTGGTGCTTCTAGAACAGTGCCATTTGGCATTTATTCTGCAACTCTACTGAAGGGACAGAATGCCAGTCTTCCCTCATGTGGCGTTTCAATGATGGGGGCGGAGAGTTGGTGTTCAACTGGGTTGAGATCTGGTGTTTTAGTATTTAGCGAACCATTCAATAAGGCCAATGAATGAGGGCAATGTCATCCTGTTAAATATAGGGTGATCACTCAGAACAACTCTATTATTTCACAGTGCGGTGACCCTTCCCTGTTAGAGGACAAGTGGACCAAAACCATGACAGCAAAATGTCCCCCGAAGCATAACAGAGCCACCGTTTATATTTCTCCTTCCATTTATTCAGGTTTTTCCCTTAATTTGTCACTCGTTTGTATTTATTTCTATTTTTTATATTAAATGGTTTTAGACAAATCCAATTCCCAAACTGAGGGGAAGGATGTATCAAATGCGGAATTTGCTCAAGAGAAGACCGCTCTTACGTGGCTCTTAAGCGTGGCATATCACAGTCAGGTGTTCATCCATTGGTGCATACCTGTATGTGAATATGCCATTGGCGGCTGCGTGAGAATGGTTGCGTTCAAAATATTTTGTGCCAAACTTTACAAAGTGACTGTCTCACTGAGAAGGAATGGAGGTTAAGAAGCCAAGGGATGAATCATTTAAAAGGAATCTACAGAGGAATGAAGGAGTTAAAGGAAAAATAAGACAACTGAGAAAGTGATAGTGAGATCCCCTCCACTCCTCACACATGTTCCCCCACACAGCTGCTACTGACCAAATATCTTTCCGAAGAGACGCTGACCAGGATTAGATCATCTCCCACTCTAACCTTCTCTCCCTCTGAACGCTGCTTTGATGCTGGATGGATGGTCCACCAGCACGCCTCGCCTACACACACACACACACACACACACACACACACACACACACACACACACACACACACACACACACACACACACACACACACACAGGCACCCACAAAGTAAGAAAACACACAAAAAGCAAATAATAGCTCCGAAAATAAAAGCAGAAATGTGTCCCTGACTCACATACAGTAACAACATTAAGTTCTGTAATACAACCTTACTGTACCACCTCAGCCTGAATACCATTTTGGTAGCCTAGATTTGTCTTGCAGCTGTTCTGCTTGTACTATAACTTGAGTCAGTTTTAGAAGCAGGTCAAGATCACAAACAGGGTAGATGGTGTACTTTTAATGTATTATTGTCCTGACTTTGTTCTAAAGTGAAATCACTGTGGAGAAGCTGGAGGCAGACTGTATCTGTGAGACAGAAACAACTAGACAGTATCATGGCAGATTTTCTTTCCATAAATGAAGTGGATGGAATAAGAGATAACACACAAATCTAACGTGATCCGGTTAATTCAAACCAGTGGCCAATTTGAGTTAACTTTATTTGAATGTGTAAGATTTGTGTAAGACGTAATAATATTTTTTTTATTTTTGAAGTGAACTTTTCCCATATGAGCTTACCACTTGGTATTAGTACAAGTTTAGAACATGAGAAATGATGTTTTATATATTATTTTCTTTATTTCTCTCTTTGCCTCCGCTGCCAGCCTCCAATGGGTTCCATCCATTACCCATGGCCTCGGACTCGGCCTCCAAAGGGTTTCTGTCTGTGCCGCAGACCCCCAGAGGGTTTCAGCCTTCGCTGCGGGCATCCTGATCAGCCACTGCCCTTCACCCTGACCTCCTGGTCTCTCCCTGAACTGACTTCTGCTCATCTGTTCACCTGAGTTGCTCCACGCCGGCTCCACTCAACCCTCCTTCCCTGCCTGCCTGCCTGCCTGGGTCCTAAAATATAACCTCAACTCTAACACTTGGGGTCCCCACAACAGTTGAGAGCTGCATTAATCAACAAACTAAACATCAAACATACTTTTATCATATTATGGCATTATTAAGCTGTTATGGCTGGTGTTTTAGCAAATCATTGCACCATTGTACACACCAGCAGAGCATTCATTTGGAGTTGCGTTTGTTTACACCTGATGAAGCCCCATTTTCCCTTTCCTTTAAACTTATGTTTGATCTTTAGCTGCTAAATGCCCAACTATGTTCACCAGCGAGTCTCTAACTGTGTCTGTCTTCTCTTTGGTGCCGAGCGGGTAGAGTACTTGGTTTTTTTTTCACTGAGAACAGCGGCAAGCACATCCTACAATTTTTGTTGCTTGATAGAAAATCAAAAAACTTTTTTAATGACTGATCTACAAGAGAGGTCTGACCAATTCAAGAGTTTTTGGGTTTATTGCTTGTGAGTGACATGCACACTCTGCAAGCATAGCAAACCAACAATTACAATAATTCTTCAAGTTATCAAACAAAGCAGGGCCTACTATGGATGTTTATCAAAATGTTCTAGCCTATCATTCTAGAAAGACTGATGATTTCCAAATAGAGCTGTTGAAGAGTTTTCATTAATTTTATTCATGAATTGAATTGAATTTTGTTCATATCACAATATATATAATTGCAGAAAAACAAAATATGGCAATATCAGATAGTTTATATTATCAACAAATAATGAATGTGAAAATGGATGGTTCTTGCTCTTGGTGAAGGTAAGGCTGAAGCACATGAGGAGATTGGATCAACCTACTGGTCTATGCGGGTTTATACAAATGTTGTGGGGGAAAGGAAACATCAGACATGGATGCTCAGCGACTCAAGTATTAATCACTCCTCCATTGTTGCCATTAGTCAGCAGAACAAACGCTCAAGCACCTAATCTGCTGCCATTTGGTAAAAATACATGGCATACTGGCCTCAAGAAAAAAACACAGTGGGACACTGCTGGTCCTGCTTGCAGTTTCTTCCCATTTAAGGGGAGTGTTTTCTTGCCAGTGTTTGCTTGCATATTAGGGAATATTTTGTCTCTATAAAATCTATTACCTGCTCTACATGAAAATACCTTGAAATAACTTCTGTTGGGTAGTGGCCCCGCACAAAAATAAAAATTGATATGGCTATACTGATTAAATAAGAAACTTAAACATTTACTATTATGGCCATTTGAAGTTGTCAATCAAATCAAGGATGTGATTACACAATGACACAGTAGAGCAGTAGCTTGTGTTGAAGGACTCATGAAGGAGAGCACACATAAAGAGAGTCACAAGAGTGACAAGAGCCATGTCTAGAAGCAGATTATTACTTAATACATGAATAATTAACAGTTCAACTGAAAAACATCCCAAGGTATGAGTGGAAAGTAATGTTTGTGAAACTGCATTTCTGACTGACCACCCACTGTAACAAAATGACTCACACGCTGACCATACACATCGAGCCTGATATACAAGGTTTTGACCTGGTCTTGTTTATATCAACTTTAATTGAAAGCCACACAGTGACAGCAAGTGTTTGACTCCTACCTGTGGTATCTTCCTGCAGTCCAACATCAAAAGCCAGTTTATCTGTGGATGAGCGGGAGGTTGACAGACAGCACAGGTACTAAACAGAGAAACACAATTAATTTCATCAGTTAGATCATCTACAGTATCAGCTAAAGTGCAGTAAGTCAATATCGCTCAATCCGACTGGACTTCTTTTTTCAGTTCCTGTACAGAAAGTGTGTTTGTTGAAAGAGTTTTCAGTGTGTAGTTTGACTTCTACTAAAAGTCCATCTGTCCACTTCAGTAGATGTTATGCACCAAAGGGCATATTCTGTGTATTGGACAATACAATAATTAGATAAAGTCTGCGGAGTGTTTAATATGGCTGTTTAATCAAACTATTCATTTGTAAATGATATCACCATTTAAATAAAACATACAAAATAAGGTGGAATCTAAATAGACAGAATAGACCCTTTCCCGTATAACATCCACTGGAGTGGACCACTGTGGACTTGCATAAGGTTGTTAAGCCAACTTTAATTTCAAAATTGCTTAAATGCCATTTGTAACAATGGGTTAGATACAGAGAAGCAGGATAGATACGTCTCATTCATGAAACATTATCCTGGTCTTGATAGTTTTTACCTGTTTCTGTGTTAGATTATAATAATTTCCTCGTATGACTATTTGTTTTAAAGCTATAAAGCTACGTGTGTGCACATGTGCTTGTGCGTGTGTGTGTGGGTTCACTGACCATTCCACTGTAGGAGTGTCGCAGCAGGACAGCATGTCCATACAGTAAGGTGCGATGGCCGCCACCCTGGGCCGTCTGACAGAGAGACATTGACAAGAGGGAGATTGAAAACAAAAGAGTTACAAAAGACAGAAAGTTACTGAGAGACAAAAACGGCACGAAACAGCTGACAGAGATATCAAACAGTACAGACAGAAAGATCACCAAAACAGATGCAGACAGGAAGAGAGAAGGAGAGGCTTGCGGTATAATTTCATTCAACAAGAATGCTTTACCAAATCGTAGGAAAAATGTTAGAGTCATATGAATAAAAGTAGACAAGCTAAACTGTCTAAAACTAAAAGTCATCCATCCATCAGGTCATTCTTAAAGTTTTTAAAAGGTATTCTGTGTAGAAGTTCAATCACCAATATACCACTGTCATACTAACGTCCCGAGTTGCTAGTAATTACCGTCACCCAGTGCTTTCTAATGAAATAATAATGATTATGATTTGGCCTTCCCCATTTAATTAAACCTGATCGGATGCACTATTGATGCGGTGTGTTTAGAGTGGCTGCTCTGGTGCATCAAAGCAAAGTGGGTTATTCACAGTTAAACTGTCTGGACAATCACAGGTCTGTGCCTCCCAAACAGCTGACTACTACTACTACTACTTGAACAAACCTGGAAAACAAATGAAAACTGTCTTAATCCTTTTTCTTGCATGACTAATATAAAGGCATGTCTTTAAACTGGCTGTTCATGTAACTTAGTATTTGCAAACTGCACATACTGTATGAAGCAAGAATGATTCAACACTGTATTAGCTTTCAGTGTAAAGTTCAAGTGACTTTAATAGCAATGTTTCAGTTTTAATAAAACTATTTACTGTACTGTTTAAATAAGAAGGAATGATACATACTTTTAATCTCAATATTTAGCACAATAATTGTATATGTTATTCTTTGTTGCTACCATGCAGACCTGTTCAAGGAACAAAGCAGCACCAGTCGTACATTAAACTGGAGCTATTGTTCATCAAAATGAGAACCCATTTTCTGAAACCCCTTTGCCTATTGGCCATTCTCCCTCTCCCCAGCATTTTTCGAGGGACTCTATAGTGTGTCAATCCTTGTAAGTGCAAAACTACAGTGACACCAAAATCTTTGATTGCAGCAGAAGTCTGCTCCACCAGGAGGCTGGACCAGTCCTGCTTCCAGATTTATTTGTCTTTGCACAAAGTGCACCTCTGTCTGTTGGTCTAGTAGTTTCTCCTGCTGCACTGCAGTCATTTTGCCCTACTCTTAGAGCTGCACAGGCCTCACAGGGCAGAGATGCTTCAGTTTAACATACGCAGACATATATTAATGAGCGTGTATAAATGGCAGTTATGGGATGCACACAGGGTTTGCAGCTTAATTTCTATCTTGTCAGTGATACCATTAAAAGAAAAGATGTAAGTGGTGCATACATTGTATCTTATCATGTCAGTAGGCAATGCAGACTTTGAAGCTCGAGACCATTAACTACTGTTTTTAAACTCACATAGTTGTAAATCTATGTATTTAAAATAAAGAAATGCCTACCTTAAGTGCTGAATTTCCTCATTTCCTCATCATCTGACTAAACTAAGTGCACAAATACAGCAATACTCTGAAATCCTTTTTAATTTCAGAATTAACTTGCATTAGACATGTCATAGTGACAAGAGATAAAAGAGCAATTAAAAGTTTTAATATGTCATTTTCTTGTACACTAATTCAGCTACAAAAAAGGCACTTGTAATAGTGTTGTATGAATGTATAAAGGCAGCAACTGGAAGGCAAACTGAAAATCATCATCAGAATCATTTATTCAACTAAAGCAGGCCTTTATTACTAGGGTGACATACATTTTATTTAAACTACATGTAGTGTAGGAATCTGTAATACCAGTAGCACTACGCCAAGTAAACACAGTTGTATCTACAGATGCTGATAAATTAGAGCATTAGTGGGGAGAGAATAGGTGCTATAGCCTGTCTGGAACTGAGCCTGAGTGAAACAGACTACTGGACCTAACAGGTTCTGTTGCAAAAGGAAGGCAACCTCATTCAAAATCCCACTATTGTATACCTGGCATTAAGATGTGTCTTTGTTGGTCACACTTAGAGCTGTTCACCACCAAGGTGTATTGTGATCCGATCACTCATATCAGTTGTCGAGATGTTCTGGGGCACATCTGTTCACATGCCATATTTTGTGTAGTAAACGCTACTGGGCCTTACAGAAAGAACTGTTTGTTGTAGGGTATATGCCACTTCGCTTGCCACAAGGGTAGCTGTCGTGGGCCAGCGCAGGCCACTGGAAAAGGCCTGGCTTCCGAGCAAAGTTGCGCCGTTGTTGCATTGTATCTGCAAGGACCCTAATGTGTCCCCAACAAGGACCTCATCATTGCAAAAAGTAATGGTTGTTATGGTGGAAGGAAACCAACATCCAGAGTCCAGAGCCACACTGAGTAACCTCCTGCTCAGGTGACATCCTCTGCAAAACAGTAAGATGCAACAACAGGCAAAATGGATTAGACACTGTCTGACACAATTGGCTACAACTGTATACACACAGTTTTAACTGATGTTGTCAATAAATTAGAGACCACAATATCTTCAGACTCTGAGAATTGCTGATTGAGAAGACACTTAAAAAATGTACAACACATCTACAGCGAATTCTTTATCATTCATACCTTATTGTAAATTTGCAATTGAATGAAATACTTTAGGCTGTTTCTTTCTGGTAAATAGTTCGTCACAGCATCACTGTACTGGCAAGTGTATTACATTAAGTTATTTTCGCAAGAGCTGTACATACTGATTTACGTATAGAGTCGGAAAGTGAGATCTGATCATGAGTGGATACTCAAGATGCATTTCAAGACGCATGTTAATTCCAGGTGTGAACAGACATACAGATATTTCTAACTCCACTAATAACTAAAAATCCAATCTCTGGTTTTCAATAGCCCCTTTCACACTGCTGTTCGGATGCGGGGATCCTGCGCCAATTCTCCGCCTCCACCTCTGTGTGATTGTCTCGGAGGCGGCAAGGGGGGAAATTTCGCACCGGCGCTGATCCGCCTCTGGAGGTAGTATCAGAGGCGCAGTATTTGCGAACTGAACCAGTGTGAATGGATACGCCGGCAGCGTGTATCGAAGGCGTGTCGGCCTGACACTCTGGTAACTATACAGGTTACTCACTCAACCAAATAAAAAGAAATGTCAAAGCAACGTTACAGGACCAAACAAAGTAGTATAGTAACTGTAACTGTCTTTGTCAACTATATGAGGAAAAAAATACTGCAGATATACGAGGAGAAGCGTCTGTGTTTGTGTTAGAAAAAAGTCACCGCGACAGTCAGCCCTCCCGACCGAGACTTCAGTGAGCTTTCCCCCAAAAAACAGCCTCCCTCCCTGCCAGTGAGAGAGTCAGACAGTGTCCAGTTTACTGATGGCGATTATGTAATTATGTAATTTAGAGCGAAAAACGTAACTTTGTCACTTTGCAGGATGTTTAGTGGGTCAGGATCTCAATCACAACACATTATAACAGCATCCATATGATTATAAACTGTCAGCGGGTTTAGCTTGACAGGAGGACTCCGGGGAAACACCTTGAAAACACACAGACGTCGTCATCATGACGTGTACCGTCATTGTCTCTCTAGGAGCCGCAGCCCTGGATTTCTGTGTGAATTACACAGCGGTTCGTCTTTACACTGGTGCTCATTGCCTCTGTGTGAACAAACAACGGCGGAGAACTTGGTGAACCACCGCTGCGGCGATTATGTGGCTTCTCTGTGTGAAAGGGGCTATTGGCTATTGACAACCATCTCCCATAATCCCAGAGACAATCACACTTCCTAATAGGAGGCAGGACCATGGCTAAATTGAGGGGCTGCAGTTAGCGCAGACATGAGACAGCAGAGATTACAGCTAAAACATTGTAAAAATTACATTTGTTGGTGTGTTGGTGGATATCAAAGATAGTTACAGTACCTACGTGGCAAAATTTCAACGAAAGTCGTCAAATTATTTACAAGCGCTGCCATCTTGTGGCTGGTGACGTCATCAAACAACTAATTAAATCCAAACGTAAACAAAACAAGTAACACTTGAAGGGTGATAAGTGTCTGTCTAAATTGATGGAAACCATCTTCAGAAAAATAGATAGATAGATAGATAGATAGATAGATAGATAGATAGATAGATAGATAGATAGATAGATAGATAGATAGATAGATAGATGCCTGAAACAAGGTCAGTAGTTAACACAAGCAAAATAAATGCCCATGTTTTGTTCTACGACACAAAAAAACCTCAGTTAATAACTCACTTGAATTCTAAAGTGTGTGCGTTTCTTTAGAAGGCGAATGATAACATGTAGCTAAATGGACGAAGGCTACAGTCAATGCTCTGTGTGAACCTGCCATTTTAGCGCCTGTCCTTTCATTTATCCCCGCCCCTCCCTTTGATGAGGCCAGGTCTGACTGAGTAGTGTACAAAAACACATCGTTATAAGTGTATCCACTGATCCATTGCCTCCAACATGTAGACACTCAATAGATCACAAAAAAACGAATGTGTATGTCAACACCGCTAATTGCTCACACTGTTGATGCTCATGACAGTGACTGTAATAACCAACATGAGGATGGTGATATCAGTGACAAACACAGACAGCGAGTGGAGGCACACCTACCCATATTTCCACATCTACATGCTGTGTTGAAATGAGAGAGAGGAGGAAAAAGTAAGTTGCTGGAGTATTTTTTTTCAGACAACACATACAAACACACATATCTATCCAACAGATAAGACTGTTGGATGAGGAGATTATGACAGCGTAGTAAATATATTCAAGGTCTTCTATTCTAATTACCTGTTATATGAACATTTGGTTTGGTTGAGAAAAAAAACATTTGCATATGCATTCTCTCTGAGACTGCGATAAGACAATCAATACACTAAATCTCATGTCTGTGTCAGCTGACTGCACAAATATAAAAGTTGTACTGATCTTCCCATCTAAACTCTAAACATCAAATAACAGAATTTGGAAAAATGCCAAAGGAGTCCTTCAAAAAGACCCACATTTTGTTGATACAATTGTTGTGTGACGAAGCTAGACAGGTTTTGCTCAGGGTGTGTGCTAACATTACAACTGTCAGCACAATTCCACCTTAATAGGTTGTATTTTGATTTATATGAACATCACATAATACCTTGCAATAGCGCTGATGGTCTGGTCAGCATTATGTTTGCCCACATCTTGATTACAACACAGGACAGTTGCTTACTAACTTTATACTTTGCAGTGTAATCCACTAGCACAGTGCAGTGGCCATTCGCATCTGTGCTACTGAACATCTAAGCAGAACATCTTGAAGAGTGCACCTTGTAATACTATGCTACTGTGCGGTTTACCTTGAAAGAATAAAAACTTACAAGCACCCTGTACAATAGACCCAGATATTTTGACATGTCATAGCGCAAAAGGAAACGTGTGACCAATAATGTTAATGATGATGATTTTTTTTTTCATCAAGTGTCCCAGTCAGTGACTGAGCATGCTCAGGACCATTGCCCCGGAACAAGTTCACCTAAGTGGAATGCTGCCATCAATAATGTTATAAATCCCACCTGTGTATTTCGTGTTTTGACAAGTCAAAATGGCTGCCGAACAAAGGGTCTGTAGTAACTCGCTAATGCCAGCACATTGCACTGTGTTACTGTCAGCCTGAATGGTACTATCAACGTCAGGTCTCTACATGGCAGTGACAAACTCATTTCACTTCATGCATCTTGGGCAGATCTCCACTGGAGGAGGATTAAAAGGTGCAAATACATCCATCTGTCAAAAACACAAATATAATTTTTACTTCTCCCAGTGTAACTACATCAGCAAATGATCTGTGGAAGTAGCCACAATGTCTTTGTAACAAGATAGCAGATAGTTGGCAGTGAATTTAAACTAAATTAGACGGTGCAATCACACAGTGTGTGTGGGTAAGACAGCATTGCACTCTATTGGTGTGGGAGTGATTTAAAAGACAGCCTTTGAATTTGCAGAAGCTTTTGTTTCCATGTAGTTCATTAATGCCAGTCATGCTAGTTGTAGAATAGTTGTAAGATACCTCGCTAAACTGTTTTTGTTGGAACTAATCTACTGAATAGTTCAGGTTTTGCTTTTTTTTGCTTTTTGGGCAGTTAGCAAACAGCTTCAGGTGAGTCTCAACACCCCTCTGAAGTAGGGTAACCCTGTTTTGCATCTAGCCCAGGAAAACTAAGATAGACTGTAATCAGATTTGTGATCTGGCAAACAGAGATGTGTGTACCTTCTGTGTAAACAACAGTGTATTACCATCAATCAATACAATCAATTATATCTGAATTTTATCCATGTACAAGACATTTAAAAGTACAAGTGTAATGAGGAAGAAGACCCACATACTGTATATGTGAAGTGTAAGCACAAGTCTATCAAATTGTTTAATTTGCCACTTAAAATGACAAGCATAAATGGGGCCTAAAACTTGCTAGCTTAGCTAATTCAAACAGCTTACACCTTGATCATTCTTCCTTTGTTTTTGAGTTATTTATCTGCAGATTTCACCACCAGCTGCCTAATCAAGCACAGCTTGTGTTGTCACACTATTGTGTCAAAGGACACCATATAAATAAATGCAAAAGACATGACATCCAATCTGCCACTGTCAACATTTAAACTGAATCAAATTGTTGCTGATCTAAAACAAATTTCACTTAAATTAATGGTTTGCTGGATATGATGAATAACTGCCTTATTAATTGGCTATGCTCCACTGGTGCATGCAGATCACTTATTATGTACAAGAGCGGGAAATTCTGCTTAGTATGCCCCCGGTGTAGGTACGACAATGACTGTCTATCAAGCGGAAGTAAGTGGCGGAGAAGCTGTGGTTCGTGTTTTTTTTTTAGATGTAAGCAAATACATTAGTAGTTTTTGGTAGTATCCCAGAGGCTCAGTAAGTAATAGCAGTTGATTCAACCCAGAATAAGTGGCATGACCCGAATGTCTTTCTCGCTATACACTTAACTCTTCCCCAGCCTTCAGTACTATCAGCTTTGTAGCAAGAATACGAAGACAGGCAGACACATATTTCGTGTGCAAGTGTGTATGCTATAAGTTCATCTTAGTAGCTTGGTATACAGTATGCTTTGGGTTGTGTGTGCAATCGCTGCATTTGTTTTACACCTTCCACTGCAAGTGAATGCAGGTTTGTGTCCAGGCAAATATCCATTTTGAATATGTGTGTGTGTGTGTGTGTGTGTGTGTGTGTGTGTGTGTGTGTGTGTGTGTGTGTGTGTGTGTGTGTGTGTGTGTGTGTGTGTGTGAGACTGTGTCTCATAGCTCTGGTCTGGATGGCTACTGACAGTCAGGAAGGAGAAATTAAAAAACCCTCCCCTCACTTCATTAAAAAAACTGCAAGTCATGATGAAATTTGACATGACTCTGATCTCTATTAGACCATCTCTCACCACAACAACAACAACAACAACAACAACATTACATCTTCACTGCGGCTCTGTGTAGTTTTTCTTAAACTGTATATCATTGAAGCTGCTTACGTGACCAACTCAGATCATTCACTATTTCAATGAATGTTTGCCCTTACAATTCTTCTGCTTACCCTATTAAACTGTAAACCAACCAAGCCTCAGTGTTAAATTAACTGTGCAGTACATTGCCTACAGCTAGCCCCCTATATTTGCTCATTTTGAAATTTCTGTGTCGACAAATTATCAACTGTAAAATTTAGTTTCTATAAATCAAATTAATTATACAGTAACTTATTCTTAACCTTTAATTACTCAGGCAAGTTTCACAGAGAAGAAGCCTCACTTTTTCAGGAGTGATTTGGACCTGATTCAAACAGTTGCACACATTCACACGGAACCTGCCCAGTACAGCCACAATATGGACTGCTGGCAGCTGAGCAGTTGGGGTCAAGGGCCTTTTCAAGGGCACACTAGTGGCAGTGATTAGAAAGGAGCAAGCTTTTTCACTTTCCACACCCAGATGTATCCTTCCAGTTAGGGGACTGATCCAGCAACCTCCGGGTCAAAAGTTTGCTTCTCTAACTGCCTCTGTTAATACATTTTAAGTCTACAGGCATCCAATGTAATTTCTGCCATTTAATAATTAGAACAACTCGCTGGGATACAGCCATCTTACAAACTGTAAAGCAGGATTTCTGTTTGAAACATGTCTGTTCCAGGCCCAATCTTAGACAATTTTGATGACATCTGAGTTTTTTTCACAGACTAGACAGAGCTCCTCCAGAGCCACATAAGACATTATGCAGTTATATGTTCTCTACAGACTAAGCACTACCAACCAAGATGAACAAGTCCATCTTTATGTGTAGAATAGGAGACATTATGGAAAGAGGAGGCAAAAATGATTTTTCAGTTCCTTCAAAATGATTGGCTAATCCTTGATCACAAAAGCACTGCCACTGTTAGTACAATGAAACATGTTTACCAACTGGCATAAGCCAGCATTTACAGGTCCACTCACTGACAGCCTTCTTCCAGTGTATGTTGGTTCTTTCAAAAATAAAACAGTTTTGGCAATGGCTCAGTTTCTTGCTATCTAGTTGCTCCTTAGGCAGCATGAGATGGAAGGCATGTTTCCCTGACAAGCCACACTGTTACTTAACCTTATTTGAATAGCACACTTCCTAAAATCAGAGTTTACAATTTGTTCAAAAATGCTACTTAAAAAAAGATTAAATAGAATGAAATAGAAAAACTCAAAGAGATAATCGCAAAGGCCTATAAAAACAATTTTTAAAAAAGTATAGTAGTTGATCTGCACATGTTACATGTGGGGTAAAAGCAATTACAACTGCTGCAAAGAATGCTGATTTAAATCAACTGCGTCAAATATTTTGAAGAACTGATACAGTATGTTGCTGCTTCAACAGACAGCATCATGTCTCATAAAATACAGACATGATGCAGAGTCAAACATAGCGAGACTGGTGCTCTGGTGATTAAAGCACCCAGTAGTCCAACATTAATGTTGAGGGACCGCGATGATGATACAGCCTCCAACCTGTGGCTTTGAATTGTGCAGTAGTACTAGCAAGGAATCACCTGACAAAAGAAAGAGTGTAGATGACTTTAGTCAACAATGAAGAGATCAGTAAGTGGACTTACTCTCCCTGATTCTGTGTAAGCCACCTCTTCCTCTGTGTGTTTCATCAGGCTGGTTTCTCAGCCTGCCAGTCTCACCTGAAGAAAACCATGATCCTCTACATTCAAATCCACTTCCCTGGTGTGTGTGTGTGTGTGTATGTGTGCGTGTGTGTGTGTTTCAATGTGAGTTTCTCTTCACACTCACCCCCTCAGCCTTCTCCTCAGTGTTGGCCAGCATTTCCTGAAGGGCTCGAACCGAAAGCGACTGCTCCAACACAAAGGTGCAGATGGACAGATCTGGAGGTACATTCTGAAACAACAGGAAAACATTTCCATTCAGAATTTACTAATGTTGACTTCATTTTTACATGTTTGACACTTTTATACAGAACACAGAAACACAAGTCAAATCAATATCCAGTCAAAATATTTCCTGAGTGGAAGAAGCTGAAGAACCAGTTCCCCCTTGATTCCACTGAGCACGTCTCTGTTACCTGGTGTGTGTACCGCTGTGTTGTTCCATCATCAGCACGACTTTATAACCCACTGGGAGCATTTCAGAAGCAGAGCGTCGTGCCTGCCTGATGTTGTTGACTTGCACAGATTGTGTTTATTTCATAATTTCTCGCGTATTCTCCGCAGTGCATAGAGTTGCTTCTGGGACACTGCTGAGACGTGCCGTGGTACAGCCGGTGGAAAGCGTTGTGTAGAATGGCTGCGATCAGCACCGGTGACCGCATTGTGTCCGTGACATGTAGCAATTAGTTAAGAATGAAATCAAATTAAATTACATTTTTTAATGGTTCCATTTGGCACTGTCCAGTTTTGAATACAGAGAGTGTAATGCATTGAAAACCCTGAGGTCTTTGTTAAGTAGACCTCATAAGAATCATCAAAGGTGCAATATATAAATTGGCGACCTGTTGAATTCAGACTCAAAACGCGTAGGGGGCAGCAAATCACCAGAGTAACCATTAATGGCTGCTAACTATAGCTGCCATTAGCTTGTTAGCTAGCAGTCCAACTGTGAGCTTGGAGTGTGTGTGTGTGTGTGTGTGTGTGTGTGTGTGTGTGTGTGTGTGTGTGTGTGTGTGTGTGAACAGAGCTAAATGGTTAGCATTGTAAATCCCTGCAACATAATACAATGAGGTATTATGTCAAAACTGTTATTTCTTCACATTCTGTGGATAATTCTAATTTGTGATCAGAAATACATAAAGTTAAATAGACAAGAAAAAAAGAAGAAAAGTGAGAGGACCAGGGCATTAAAAGAATTGAATGTGCTAATTTTGTTTGTTTTATTGTGGCTAAATGCTCAATTTTCTTTGAAAATATTTTTCATGGTTTTATTTGGAGATTTTGTTTGGTGAATATGATCAGGGCAAAACTGATGACATTGCAATAGAAAAGCAAATATTTCTTTTCACAGAGAAAGACATTTTTCATTATGTCATTAAAAAAAAGTTATAGGTTATCTTTTATATACCCATATCCAATATCCAGATATGAGGAACTGTTGTCTGATTGTATTTACCAAAACAAAAATGTGCCTAACATTTACACCTCCTCCAACATCCAGCCACAGAGACAGGGGTGTAGCAATTTAACTATTACAGTAACAGGCTTTGTTTTCTCAATCTTGATATAAACAGAACTGTCTTGCTTTGAAATGCACATGACTCTGATATGATAATCTTCACTGCTCACATCTGCTAATCAGCAAATGACAGTAATTATGACCTACTGCAGCAGCAGGCCAGGGAAAGCTCTGTAATCTCCCTGATGCCTGGAGTTGTCAACAATTAATTTACAGTAGCTTACAGTGACCAAATGATATTTGTAATGTTCCTATAATTACTACTGCAGGGAACAATCTCATGTCAGTCAGACATGTCAAGCAGTGCTGCATGCATGTTGACAGCAGTAATATCATATATAATAGCAATATCAGTTGATCATGTGTTTACTTTGTTAAACCAAATCAGGCAAAGCTGAACTTTTGTACTGGAAAGGAGACTGACTGAAAGAGAGGTGATGGAGGTGAGAAAGAGAAAGAGGTGTAATTGTAAAGTTCCAAATGCCAAATGACCATGATGGTCTTTATATCTCACCACTATATGGTTCGGTCTTGCGTATTTAGACTACTTTGCTATTCTATAAGTGAGTTGAATATAATAGCCTGTGTAAGTTTTCTTGATGCCTAATAGGCTGTATTGTAACATGCTTTAATGTAGGAAATATATTTATCTGAATGTATCAGTAATTTTCACAAAATTGGCCAGAAGTAATAATTTAAGCTGTCATTTTTTTAAATTTTACGGGGGGAATGCCCCGGACCCCCCTAGCATGGAGGATGCCCCGAAATTCGAGTACCCTCTGCTTAATAGCACATTTGAATTTGGTATTTCTATAATCCTGCGTACGGCCCTGTGTTCACCCGGCTGTCATCTGGCAAAAAACAGAGAAATATCTGGTGCCATACCACCAGACTAGAGCAGAGCAGCTCCATTCCTGAGGCTGTGAGACTCTAACTCATCCTCAACACTCTAAATAGATAGAGCAGGATTCAAGAGTAAACTGACAAATAAATGTTGCACCTTTAAATACTCACCGATGGCCAATTCACAGCGTCAGTATTTGGCGACCATGGAATAAGACTCGACAATCAATTATCTTTCTCTACTTCAGCTTTAATTGTTTGTATCAGTACCTTGGAGTTTGAGATGGATTCAAGGAAGCAGAGTCTGTTTCCGAAGCCTTCAGCAGCCAGACAGAGTTTCTGTTGCTCCTTGTGGATTGTGGCTGAGCACTGTAGGACCACCTCATCATCCTGCATAAACACACAAGAAGACTTTTATTTACCCAGAGTCCACAACAGAAAATCTCTGTTGCTCATTGTAAGTGATAGCTAAAACCTGCAGAACAACCTCAATATCACAGAGAATGTTAACTTTTGTTCCTGTTTTGGTGAGGATTTTGTTCTCCTGCACACATTTAAGCAATTGCACATTTTTGTAAACATAACAGTTGTTTTTCTGTGGTATTGTACCTTTGTTAGATATACCCAGATACAGTTACTTGAAATAAATATACCGGTAATACCAAACTTTTTCATTCAAGAATATACAGATGTAAACTACCGTACGTAACTGTTTTTGTGACCCATCTCATGTGGAAACAAGAGGTTTTTGATTATGTTAAGCACAAACTAATCTTGTATAATATCAATATTATGTAATACGATGTCGACTTCAAGTACTGGCCTTTTATCTATAGAAGCAATCCCTTTTGCAAATGGTAAAAAAATAAAACATGACGTGAAACACACCTTCAGTTTTTTCAATTTGTAGTATTTGTAGTACCCACTAGGGGCATGTGGGTTATTTGAATGCAATTGTTTTAATTGACTATGTAAATTTGCAGCTGCCAGTGGGTCATCACAGTCATCCATCAGACTCACTCATAGAGAACAGACACATACCTGTCTGAGCTGCCAAAATGACATACTCAGGCTTACATTTCCATTTCACATTGAATTCTTCAATAATACAATTCAATCATCCCTCTCTCTCTCACACACACTCTCTTTCTCTCACCAAAGGAGATGAAAGGTCACAGGTCAAGCTTCAACAGGGCAGGCCAAATCAAATTTGAGCATTAAAAAGAGAGGAAGAAGTGGTAAACTGTTTACATTGCGCTTGTCTAGTCTTGTCGACCACCCAAACTGCGTTTGATTTCACACATTGTTAAATGCATTAAACATAAACGGAAAGCTGACCTCTTCTGTTTGGGTTCACTTTAGCTCAAAACAACTATTGCTGACCAATTAGTTGAAGCTCTAGCTGAAGATGTCCGTATGCGTCGGTTTCATCACCTCTTCTCGTCACTCCATGTCTATTTACGGTTCTCTTCCTTTTGTGCAGTAGGCACAGCAGTACACATACTTTACTATTGCAAGTAGCTGTGGAGTAGTTTTTATGAGCTATATATCCCCTCTTTGTTTGTTACCTCCATCTGTGCATAAGATGTTGTTGAGGATGCTCACTGAGGTTGCACATATGTGCCAGCTTGTCATATGTGTTCCCATGCCTGTGTAGACCATGTTTCTGGCCATAAACAACATGCGCGCAGAGCCTGAAAACTCAAACTGTACCCCTTGGAAACTGGACATGGCACTGTTTGTGCCAGTTTAATACAATATATGGCTGAAAAATGTTCAGATTTGAAAAGTGGAATTGTCTGCTGCAGTGTTTCTCTCAGGCTGGAGCTTGGTGATGTTGGTGAACGGCAGTGATGGGCAAGTATTTGCTACTATTCCACAAAAGCAGAATCTAAGTTAACAGATACAGCTGCAAATAACACAAACCAATATAATTCAAACTGGGGAACATTGTAGTTGTTGCATGCTGCCTCAGGAATTCATCAGTCACTGTGATAGTGTGTAATTATCTAGACATGTAGGCTGAGGGAATACTATCACACACACAAACACACACACACACACACACACACACACACCCATAAGGTTTGTTAGAAATTGGCTTAAATCCCTCCTGCTCACACCCACATCAAGCACAAATAATGAACTGAGAGATCGCTGAGATAACTACTATGGCTATCATTAACTTGAGTAATGCCTTAGTGACATTTATAAAGGGTGACACACACAATGTACCCTACAAGAAGAGGTCTGGTGTCTGTCAGCAGCAGTGTGCATTCCAGCCTTCTATGGAGTGAGAGAGAAAATGGCAGAGAGACTCAGAGAATCAATGGAGAAGAGACACAGAGGGACCGACAGAAGATCAACAGCAGTTGTTCTTCTGCAATGGCCACTAGAGGCTGACTCCATGAGAGAATATAAAATCACAACGAGATAGATAGCAAGCCCCCTATCGTGCAGTTTGCAGGCCCAACATGACCCACGGGAGCCTGTCAACCCAGCTGCTGTCCGTGAGGCTGCCCTGCAAAGCAGCCTTTATGGAACAGTGCAAACACTCACACAGCCCATTAGCCTGTGGGTGGTAGGCGATGGTGCAGTGGAGTTTGACTCCTAAGCTGCCTACTATTGCATTCTAGAGCTCAGAGGTGAACTGCAGGCCCCTGCCAGAGGAGAGGTCAGACGTGGTGCCAAACCAGCCGACCCAGGTGGCAATGAACACCCGTGCTACATCAGAGGACATTGTTCAGGACAGTGGGGTGGCTTCTGGCCGTGTGGTTTGGTCTACCACAGTGAGGAGGTATATGAAACCATGGGAGGGGGGCAGGGGTCCCACCAGGTCTATGTTAATGTGGTCGAACCTCCTCTCACTGCATGGAGAACTGTGCTAGGGGGGCCTTGGTGTGGCGGTACACCTTAGCACGTTGGCAGGCAGTCCTCGCAGGAATCAGTCCAGACCCTGACATCCTTCTTGAGACCGTGCCAGACTAACTTAGCTGCTACCAGTCTTTAACTTGCCATTTCCACCGGGCAGGGACCACACAGGAGTGTGGTGTTAGCTTTGCCAAAGGCTATGTCTTCCAATTGCAGCCCGGTGACCGCTATCCTGAAGGTCTCCACGTCCAGGTCAGCGGCTTGGTCCGCTGCCATGCGAGCGAGTGTAGTCAATCTCTAAGTGGATGGCTCGTGCGATGACCCGGGAGAGGCAGTCCATGACCAGGAAATATCATCTGTGGCTAAAAGAATGCTTGACAGCCTGATGGAGCTTGTTCGACCAAGAGTATATCAGGATTAACTACAGCCCGACTGATAAAGGCTTTTTAAGGTCGATACCGATACAAATATTTGGTGATTTAAAAATCCGATATTCTGATAAATCGGCCGATATATATACATATATGTATAAAAATTCTGCAATGTCTCTCCAAAGCTGCTGTGTCAAATCCTCGGCCATGACTTCACAGCGCTGTGGTGGAGGGAGGACCAGCGGAGCAATGATGGACAGCCCAAAGAGTATTGAGTATGTTACGTCAGTTTGAAAGTTAGCATTGCTAGGTTAACAGCTGATCAGCGGAGAAAGGTGAGTCCACGGAGCCAGTTGTTTAGGTGTGCAGCCTTTGGTCTAAGTAAGTAGCACAGCCCCAGAGCTTGTAGGGACACGGATTGAGCAGTGCCGACATTCACGGCAGCGTCCTCTCGCGTGATAGAGTGACTCACTCGTAACGATGCTTCGGTGTCGGCCTCAGCTCGCTTTTCAGAGTTAAGTCAGTGTCTTTCAACAGTTTGAAAGTGCCTCTCAACATTCCCCTTCTTCGGAATAGGGATGGTAGTTTGACAGATCAGACAAGTGCACATTTCTTTGTATCTCTTTGTATATGTATTTGTTGATATCAGTTGAAGCTGCTAACCAGGTCACTTAGCTTGCTTGTGTCTTGCAGCAGCTAGCACGTCTACGCATGCATGGTGACCCGTGACCCAAGAAGTTCTCAGACTGGCCGTCCTGTACGTCACTCAGGTGGCATAGACTCTGCCTGTTGTAGAGTGCCCTCTGGTTGACGCCAACACTTATAACATGGTTGGAGGGTGTTTGGTCCAATTTTATTTAATTTCAAATATTCACTTATCGGCCATTATAAATACCGATACCGATAATATCGGCCGATAATATCGGCGCTGCGCACCACCGTCCCACAGGAGCCGCCCACCAAAGATTATGTCTTTCAAGAACAGCAGCCTGCCTGTTCAGCTGGCGCTCATGGCCACTACTGAACGTCGACTGTTTTTGAGAAAGCTTGCAACTCTCGTGGCTGTAGAGCTTCCCAGTGCCGACACCACATCATAGTATCTGTTTGGACGAACCAGGCTTAGGAGATTTTCTTTTCAACTAAGCAGCAGCACACCTGACCTGACTCATTTAATCAACTGATCTCATTCTTCAGAGAGTTGATTGGTCAAACTGTGTGCTCTTGAACGGTTGGAAAAAAAACCTGCAGCCACACCGGGCCTTAGTGGAATAGTTTGGACATGCCTGCTCTACAGTAAGGATACATACAGTGTATGTTTTGTTACTTAATTGTTATGTCTTGGTTAGCAGAGGGTGCTCCTGAACCCTAAGCCTCCTCCCTTCCTGTACCTATTTTGGAGTCAAACAAATTCTAATTAAAGTCACACAAAGAGCAGCTTATCTTAAAAAAGAAACTGCATATGAACAGATAATGTTAAAGCGTTATGACGTAATGAAAATGTAGATGTGCTCTGGAAAGCCCAGAAAACACATTCAGCAAATGATGAATTAGACTAACATAATATACAGTGAGAATAAAGTACCAAAGTATACACTTGATATATTAACATTCAAAAGGTGAACTGTCTTGGGTTTTTTAAAATACTTATCAGTGTGCAGTATGTGTGCACTGTGTGTGTGTGTTACACACAGAGACAGAATGGCTTCCCTTGCTTGAGAAAAACACTCCTAGGCTGCATCTGCCCTACTCCCACATGCACAGAAATAGACTGACAGAAATTAACATATTTTCTATAGTCTACCCAGTCACTCACACACACACACACGCACACACACAGACAAACACAGAAACACACAAATGTGTGCACAAGTAAAAAGACAACCTGGAAAAAAAAATACACACACAAAAGCTTATTTGAGTACATGGTCAGTGCTCATCACTCTACACTCAAAAGCAGTTGAATACACACCGTCTTACACAACAGCTTATTCAACAGTAGCAGTGGGTGGAAAACATTAAATATGACCTTGTGCAGGATTGGAGGCAAGAGATAGAAACAGCATGAGCTGCCAAAGAGGCCTATTTGTAATCCAAAAGTAGACAAGTAGGATGAGGGTAAGATACTACAACAATGATTAATCCTCCTCTGAAAGAGGAGACGGGGACGTACAGAGATTTAGAAAAAAAAAAAATATTGGGAAAGTAAAAAATTGGATGGGATTATCTACTGAGTCAAGCAGTCCAAGACTTCTGATTAAAATCCAGTGAAAAAACTGCATGTTTTCTGTGGATGCCATTGGGGCTGGGCGATAAAACGATCTCGATCATTTTCACGCTAAAATTTTCCACGATAACAATGGTAAATCTAAGGCATTTGTTTTCGATACATTTTTTTTATGAGTCCGTTTTCCTCTACCTAGAAAACACTACACCAACAGCCAATCGCACAGCAGAGAAACAAATGCATGTGGTTGATGCATGTTTCTGGCCCCTCCCACTCACAACAACTCACGGTGACCACCTGTGTGTCAAGCCGACACAAGAAAATGAGGGGTCCGACTAGCATAAACATCGTCCATCATTTCAACAGGTACCGTCCCAAACAGAACTCCGAAAGCGTGAGTTTGCGCTATCATGCTAGTGTCAGCCTCCCCACATGTAGCCAACAGACCAGCCACACTTCTTCTACTAGTCAAACTTCATTTGACTACCAACAATTGCAGCTGCTTTTTCAGCCATTGTCCCATTTGAGAAGAAACCAAAACGATACAAAGACATAACCAGAGCAATTATGTACCGTATGTCTAAAGATATGATGCCTACAAGCACAGTTTACAAACAGGGCTTCAGGAAGCTAATGACTGTCATGGGTGCTGAGTACACTCTACCAAACATCAGTCCCTCAGCTGTACACAGAGTGGAGGGTAAAGGTGGAGGAGCAGCTCAGAGATGAAATGTGGTCTAGTCGCACATCTGAACCTCATCAGGTCTGACAGAACAGGAGGCTAATGAAGCTGAACTGAAAAACTACCTGCAAGCTCAAGAATGTGCAGTATTCACAGGATACAGTAGCATAATCATCCTCAACATTTAACTTTTTATTATCTTCTTTAATCAATGTTTAGTTCAGTGTAATACCACAAAAATGTTTGAAACAAGAAATTTGTTGCACATATCTATAATTTTATTCATTCAGTGTTTAACATGAAGCCATTTGGTTGGTTGGCTCTGTTGAATTTTTGTCATCTATTCATTCTGACAATAAATAAATGTATTTTATAAACCATAATTAACCTTCTGGTTTGTTTTGGGGTCTCTCCTAAGGAGAATACTCTGTAAATTATAATTGTCAAATCTATATCGTGGTAATTATCAACATCGATCAATATAAAAAAACATATCGTGATAACACTTTTGGCCATATTGCCTAGACCTAGATGCCATAAAAAGATCCCTTATTTGTTCATTAAAGTATAAATTAGAGTTTCTTCTTACTTAATACTTTAATTTCATACAATTTTCAGAGATGTATGTAACTAGGTACATTTACTAGTGTACTAGTACTGTACTTACGTAAAATTTTGAAGCACTTGTACATTACTACTAGAGCATTCTGCTACTTTATACTTTCACTCTACTACATTTTGGAGGCAAATACTGTACAGTTTTCTTCACAACAATTAAACTAATAACTATAGTTCCTCTAGATTGCATTCTGTCAGGGTGATAATCTGTCCATCCACAGTATATACTATACCATACTATAGAGTATATTCATACATGTACATTATAATCACTTTTAATACGAGTAGATCTAATATCAGATACTAGTACTTTTACTCAACACCTATTCATCAGGTTGAAGTGTAATATCTTAAAATGATCACTTTAGTTTTGTGTGTACTTTACAATTGTACAGTACTATTTTCAGCTATGGCTTAATCACTATTAGATTGAAATCAATCTTCTCATCTAATTCTCAGAGAGATAGCAAATCATTTATTTAAAAAATGTTGAACAATTCATGGTAAACTGCATTAACTGCTTTTTTGGCAACAGTTCAACAATCTTTATATCTGACCTTTCAGATCAAAGGACATTTTACACCGAGGATGTAAACATAATTTATCATTTTGTGGAGCTGATACATCACATTAACACCATTTTGATGGTCCACCTGCAGCTGCAGCATTAATGATGCAGGTTAATTCTGGCCTCACATAAAAGCAGAGTGACAAAAAATATGCTCTGAGTCACCCTTGAGCCCCAAACCAACAAGTATGTTTGCTCGTATCTTTAGTCTTATATTTAGTCATGTTCTTAGTTGTTGAGGGACTGTGCATCAACGTCTGTTTGCATGTCTTTGACATAATCATCATGTGTCTCTGTGTTAAGGCAGTTAAAATCTGACAGAATTATTTCAGCAGCTTCTGTTCTACAGTGCTGCTGAACTGTATGTGCCAGATCAGCCTGCTGTCTGTCAGTATGTACTGTAGTGCTGTGTGTGTGAGTTGTATTCCAAGTATCCAGTGTTACAGAGCACGATGGATTTGGAAGACACACACAGACACACACACACACACACACACACACACACACACACACACTGACAGTGGGCAGGTCAGCGGAGGATGGTTTAAAAGCTTGGCACAGAGAATGAGTGTGGAGGAGGGGAAGCGTCAATGATGATGTAATCTGAGAGAAGCAGAGGGAAGAGAAAAACAGAGGGAGACACTTCACTCTGATCAGAGTGTGATCTGATTTAACCCACAATTATTTTGTACATATTACATAAAGTTACAGATGACTACTTTATTTACAATGCTATTCAGTATACATATGATTTATTCATCTTTACTTCATCTTTAACATAATACAGGCAGTTAGGGATGGATGACTGCCTGATTTCCAAATCACTATTACTGTTGTATTTATGTCTGTAACAGTAACCCATATCTTTTTTAATACATCCTTGCGCAAGATTATCTACACTCAGTTATTTACTCATTGTACTGGAAAATACATTTTAAAAATCTGTGACATTCTCTTTTGATCCAGCTTCTCAAATGTGAGTATTTACAGTTATTTTATGTCTTACAACACCTTCCACTCTAGTGATAAGGAGAGCAGTTTTTTAAAATAACTCAGCACACCGAGGATATGTGTGAGATTAGGGAGAACACTCACAAAATGTCAAGAAACTAAATAAATACACCTGTTTTCCTTGTTAAAAAAATAAGACAACCAAAGCTTTTACACAATGTAAATAAAAATGACTCTCTTCTTTCTCCTCACACCAAACTAAGACTAGTTTAATTGTCTTCTTAACTCATTTAGAAACAGGCTTCATTCAAACTCAACAGAAGCAATATAACTCATCACACCTGTCTTGGTCAGGACTGGAATAAACACTTCATTCACTGAGTTAGATGTTAACAATATTCTGGCTCTACACTCAGAAAAACTCTGGTTCTGTGAAGCAACCCAGTAACACAAAGAGGCACAGAATGGCCGAGAGAGGCAGTGGAGAATAGTCTGTCACTAACCAGTGGCTCTCACTCTAGTACAATGACAAAAAATGCCTCTGAAAAAAACCCAGCAATGCACTCAGCCATTAACTAATACATTTGTCTAATTGCACAACTCTAATCCTACACCGTCTGCCTGTAATGGTTATTTTTTCTCTCAGGGCAAAACAAGGTTAGCATGCTGTTACACCTGACCTGACCTGACCTGACAAGTGTTGAGTATTTGGTTATATTTTGCAGTACATGTTGCAAAGTTGAAGTTCCTGGTTCTCACTGTACAGAACACAGATTCTGGGCGGTGGTGGGGTGTTAGGATCCTTCGCTACTAGTGCTCTGTTCACTAAGATGCTGTGCCCAAAGGACTGTGTGTATATATCCTGACCTGCACCTCACTACTTGCAGCACCTGGATTTTATGAGACTATCATACAGTCAGAAAAGAGTGAAGACCATCCCCTCATCTGGGTGGTATTTTTTAAAGATGTTTATCATTTGTACCCCATAAAAAGATGCTTGCAATTGTGTTAGTCTCCCTGAATCATTTTGAACTCTTCAACTCACCAACTACATTCCATCTGAGTAATGTTTCATGATGTTCCAATTATTCACCATTTGTCACTTTGAGGGTTTGTGGCTATATAAGGAAGCATGTGTAGAGGCTGAGGTAAATGGTCTGCTTCTTGCTGAGCACTTTATTCATTTAATTTGCTGAGTTGATCTCTACTTGTTATTATTTTTTTTGACTCAAGCTCTCTGCTAATAGCCTAATGCTTTCAATTTTTGTTAAGGGCTAGAGGAAAGATGTTGCCAGTCAATTTTCCTGGTACGTTGTGCTCTCTGGTTGAGATGCAGTAAATTTCATACTAGAGAAACACAAAAATAGTTGTCGTACAAACTGCTGAGATTGTACAAAACCTTTTTATGTGACTGGGTGTTGAAATCAGATACTTGCTGGCTCCATCCAAATTGCCTTGAACTATTGCATAAACAGGTTGAGTATCACTTAGAATGATTGAGTATCGAAAAAAAGGCTGGTCATGTGTTTACAGATTTCCACTGGGTCCGTCACCGACACGTTATGGCTGAGATATGGTCACCGGAGTAGATCACTGCCGTTATAGACAATTTTCAGCACATTTCAGCACATTCCAGTAGTGGTGGGCGATACTACATAATTTGGTTTTGATGCGATACCTACTATTTCTAGTCCAATATCGCTGAAACAGATTTTTATTTGGAAAACACACAGTTTTTAGAGGCAAATAACAAAACAGTTTTTATCAATTCATGTAAAGTAAAAAGTGCATACATAAAAAACGGTTATCTTTTTGAATAAACAAAGTGCAAACATTTATCAGTGAATGTACACATTTTTTTTTTTTTAACAAGGACTCTCCAAACTTGTCTTCACTTTTAAGCGGCATTCTCAATACATCTCTCCTACTTTCTCTTTCATTAATCTTTACCTACTTGGAATCTTGCAGACTCGGCTCAAGGGTCTTAGAACCCTCACTTCCAACAATTGAGAGAGCTCGAAGATCCTGTAAAGCTTCTTGTAATATCCACAGCTCTTGGGGAACCACTTAGATAAAACACCAAAGTATAGCTCTATAGCCTATGATAGAACTATGTACCCTAAATATAGGAATCCTACACCTTTCTCACTTTTTTATATTTCAGGATTGATATATTATTTTATTCATTTTTATAAAAAATAATTCATTTAGATACTAAGTTCCAATGGACTCAACATATTATGTGGATGTCTGAATATAGTATGCTTTATTTTAGCTCCTCCTCCTCCTCCTCCTCCTCCTCCTCCTCCTCCTCTCTACTCTGCTGTAGCCCTGTGTTCTCTTTCTCATGTTTTTTTAGATTAAGTTTTCTGTATTTAAATACCAAAATTAATTAGTATTTAACACAAATCACAGTTCAAGTTTTCATTTACAGCTGTGAAGAAGCTCCAAACGACGCTCCTCTTGCGTTCAGCCATCAGAGCATGCAGATGAAACTAATGCTCAGGGCTAGTGCCGGGGAGAGCTAAAAGTGCACAACAGCAGAGCAGTGGAGAAGCAAAGAGAAGGCATTGCATGTGCTCAATCTGCGGTACATTTTTAGACAGCTCTACTTGTTTGTGACATATAATTAAACAAGCACACATACAATGATAACTATAACAATAATGATGTTAGCATAAAAAATGATGAACAATAATGTTCAATGTCTATAGTGAAACACTGTGATGGACAATGCAACATTGTTTAAGAATACGAGGCAGCGTGTCCCCTCAGTATTAGCTCTCCACTGTTGCAACCGCTGTTTCCTCTGCTCTGACTAGAATCTCCCGTTACCACCGACATACATCTCTGTGCAAGGTTTAAAAGCATCCTCATCTCCGAACCACATGTCCGTAACTTAGTTCAGCCTCATTTGCATAGAACAAGACAAACTTGAGGCAGACACTCCTGCCTCAAATTTAACTGAGTGTCTTGTTTGATAATAAAATAATAAATGGAACAAGAAGACGTAACGTCCTACAGCAACTCTGAGGGGACATTTAATAGTGCTCTCTCTTAAATCACAATGTTACGATGGTCAGGGATGAGTAGTTGATGGCTGTCAGCCATCAGCGATCGACAATGGCATAATGCAGCAGCCCAATCCTAGTGGAAACTCTTCACACATAAGAAAATCAGACTCATGTATATATATTAGGGCTGTCAGTTTAACGCGTTAATTAGATTAATTAATTACACTGCAAATTAACGCGTTATAAAAATTCACGCAATTAATTCTGAGATTCGGAGTGGCAATTCAGTGCGGGAGCATTTTAAATTTGGCCCATTGAATGACCCGTAGTCTACTTGGCAGTGGCACGTCACTGTAGCACTAGCACTGAGCAGAGTGATAGAGTTAACAGTTTCTCTCTATGGCACTGGCACTGAGGAACTTGTCCGGAGGTGTTCGTCACTTCCCACCTGCGTCGCTAGTAGCGCTGTAACAATACACGTATCGAGGCTGAAATCGCGACACTCAGATCCACTAACCTGTCTTGCGCTGTGAGGAGACAGAATTGCGACACAACTTCCAGTCCAGACCAGCCCTATGAGCTGTAAGTAACACCACATTAACACCGCAGCAGTCGTTCGCCAATTCTCCGCCGTTGTTCGTTCACACAGAGTGAAACATCGCTGTAAAGACGAACCGCTATGTAATTCACACAGAAAGCTGACGCTGCGGCTCCTAAAGAGACGTGACGGTACACGTCATGATGGTGACGGTACACGTCATGATGATGACGTGTGTGTGTTTTCAAGGGGTTTCCCCGGTTTCTCCCCTGTCAGTCAAAACCGACGGAGACTGGCTTCTGGGGTAAAGTTCACTGAAGTCTCGGTCCGGAGGGCCGACCATCGCGGAGATTTTTTTTTTCATCAGAAACACTCGGTGAGGTAAAACATTTTTTTTGACCTGACAGACGCTGTTTATTGGGCTGAAATGGGAGGAGGAGTCTGTAGGACGGGTGGGAGGAAGGACGCTTCTCCACGTACAGCTGTGGTATTTTTAACTTGTTGCCAAAGACAGTTACAGTTACTACGTTACCTTAGTTTGGTTCTGTAACGTTGTTTTGTGGGACATTCCTCTGTATTAAGTTGAGTGAAGGACCTGTGCAGTTAACAGACCATCAGATAGACACGCCCTCCACAATACTGCACCTCTGATACTAACAGACAAGTATCATATACATAAGTTATTGAAATGTTACATGAATAAAATGTTTAATTTAGAAAGAGAAAAGAAGTCGAGGTTTGTATCGAACCGTGGGTCAAAAATCGTGATACAAAACGAATTGTGAGTTTGGTGTATCATTACAGCCCTAGTCGCTAGTCAAAGCAGGGTGACAACAGACATGGAGGCGACTCAGGGGAGCGAGGCGAGCACATCGTTGCTCGGGCCTTTGAACGGCAAGTTCTTCTCTTCTTAGTGTTTTCAATTGATTAGTCATGCAATACAATTTTGTAATGTCCTAGAATTCGAATTCTTTATTTGGGTACCTTTAGCAGATATGATTAAAATGCAATTAATTAGATTAATTAATTACAAATCCTGTAATTAATTAGATTAATCACCTGACAGCCCTAGTATGTATATGCATTTTACATGAGTCCTTGATCAGTATGCAAGTCCTCCTTTTGCCATATCTCAGCCACTGGTTCACAGTTGGCACAATTTATTATTATCTAGGGGTATGCAACAAGCACTATTTATGTAACAGTGATCAGTGTTTTTCTTTTATTCTTATAATACCATTACTGTGTACAAACACTCAGATGTTTTAAGGAGATGTGACAAGTGTCTCTTCTTTGGTTTTTGACAAAAGTCAAATTATATTGAGTTTAAACATCCCACTCGTTTGATATCCCCGTGAGCGGTTTAAGATGGCAGGTGCAGCCAGCTGTTACATAAGCCATGTCTTTAGTGACGCAGCAAAGACATATGGCTGAGCAAAAGAGCTAGGAGAGAAAACCATCGAAGAGAAAAAAACAACACTCAAATACAAAGGTATCTTTGAGGATTATTTGGGTAGCATTCTGGTTCTTTGTTTTTGGTCTTATCCCACAGCAGTAAACCATAGTCATTTCTGATTTGCTGACAGTCTACCATTAAAGTCACATTTTAGAAAAAATCCATTCTGTGCATCCAGTCCACAGACAACAAGTTAGCATCAACTTTCCATTAGGAAATAGCATATGTGTAAATCAATGTGATTGCTAGTTGAGATTAAGGCTAGTAAAGAACATACAATAATAAGGGCTATATGTAATGACTAGTTCAGAACGTAAGTGATGACCTGGCTAGTTATAATGTTTTTTTCAAGAAAATAATGACCCACAGAATAAAATAAATGCATCTAATATATCTTGTCTGCTAAATGCCCTCAATTTTAATGTAAATGTAAATATCAAATTGTATGTATTTAGATGGGAGCGTATGAAGGTACACAGGTTTAGGAATGAAAGTAAACTGATTATGATTATGGAGTTGTGAATTAAATAAATGTATACTTCTTCCCAGTCTTTTTCGGGCATGTGAGTGCTTAGTAATGCGATATAATTTGTAACATGCTTTTCATATTATTGTGCTTATTTGTCTAATTTAACTTTTGTTTTGTTTTGTCTCACATTTATTAATTCTTTCATCTAACTGATTATAGCCTGAACTTCATTCATCTCATAACTCTTTTACCGTACACTGTAGAGACAGATTTTATTGCAATTTAAGCAATAAAAAAGTAGATTTTTCAAAAAAGGAAACCAATTACTTGCTCATTTGAGAGACATGTCTTACTGTCTCTTTTGTGTATTACAACATAAATCATCATCATCATAAATAAAGAAAAGGTAATTCAATGTAAGGAAAAAGCAATTTCTCTTATTCAATAATCAGATATAATAATAAGAAAAAGTCAGTAGGATTGCTCCTCTGGGAACCACGAATATCTGAAAAAATTTAGTGGCAATCCATCAAATTGTTGATTTGAATTGTTGATATTTCACTGAAATATCAACAATTCAAATTGTTGGCGGTGTGTGTCTCTATGTAAACACAGGCTGGTGCTCAACAGTCATCGTCAGAGAGGACATATGCAACACTGACAATGAGCTGGTGGCTGTCTCCTTGCACTCTTTGTACCTTCCCAGAGAGTTCCCACTGCTGTTATTCATCCTGGTTTACATTCACCCCAGAGCAAACACTTCCACTGCCATAGACCACATAAACAAACTGAAACTCTTATCCCTTGACTCTCCCAAATTCATCCTAGGCAATTTCAACCACTGCTCAGCTGACAAGTCACTAAAAGGATTTCATCAACCATCCACTTGGGGAAGACTCTTGATAAATGCTATGGATCCGTTTCAGATGCATATAGATCAGTTGCTCTTCCCCCCCTTGGCCTCGCTGACCACAACACCATCCTGCTGGCACCAGCCAGGTCATTAGGAGGACAGAGAAGGTGACCAAACACATCAAGCAGTGGACCAACGACAGCGCTGCAACTCTGCAGGGATACTCTAATCCACAGATTGGGATAACCTTCTTGCCTCCTCCAGCAACATAAGTGAGCAAGTGGACACAATTTCGCCATACATGTCCTTTTGTGCGGATAACATCATTCCCATCAAAGCATTAACGATCTTCCCAAACAACAAACCCTGGATAACCAAAGAACTCAAAGAAAAAGGAAGTAAAAAAGAGGTAAAGCTCGCCAGAAAAAATGCCAAGCTGAAGTATAAGAACAAGGTGGAGGAATATTTCACACAAGGGAGCCTCTGCTCAGCTTGGCAGGGGATTAAGAACATGGCCACTGTCAACACTGCTCCCTCCATCTACAAGACAATCCTTGGGACCGGCAGAATAACTCAGTCAAAGCTCTGACCGATCTGAGGCCTGTGGCTTTCACCCAAACTGACCCTTTGGATTACAGACTTCCTGAACAACAGTTCACAGAGGGTGCTGGTCAATAACACCTTCTCTGACGTCGCGGTCACCTCTAGAGGCTCCCCTCAGGGCTGCGTCCTCTCACCTCTGTTCTTCATCCTTTACACCAATGACTGCAGGTCCACCCATCCAGACTGTCATCTGGTATATGGAGTATAGTATACGGATGACACAGTTCTCCTTTCCCTGCTGTCAGGCCCCTCACATCACCACAGCTCAGTGAGTTTGAGCATGAGTTTGTGGAGTGGTGTGATAAATCAGCCCTGGAGTTAAACACGGAGAAGACCAAAGAGATGGTGGTGAACTTTTCCAGCAAGCAGAGGGAGTAGGTGGCAGCTGCACAATCCATGGGAGGAATGTAGAGCTTGTGGAGGAGAACAAATACCTGGGCACAATTTTACATTTTCCTCTAACACTGAGATCCTCAGGAGATGCCAGCAGCGGCAGTGTCTCCTGAGGAAGCTCAACACTTTTGGGGTAAATAAGAACATTCTACACGACATATTATTACTCCTTCATAGAGATTGTCATTACTTTCTCCATCACCTGCTGGTTCCACTCCATAAGTCTGCAAAACAGGACACGCCTTCAGACCACAGTCTGCTCTAAAATCACTGGACTGCCTGTCAGAGCAATTTCCACCGTGTGCGAGCAGCACATGCAGAGGACAGTGTGGAGGATCCTTCAAGACCCCTCCCACGCCCTGTTCCCAGTGTTTGAGTGACTCCCCTTGGGACGCTGGCTCCGCTGCCTCCGCCGCAGAACACAGAGGAGGAGAGCAACCTTTGTGACTGATGATGGTCACTGCATTTCCTAGTTCCCCTCCCTCTCAATGCTACTTTGCACCTCATGTAAATACTGTTAATTTCTTATTTTAGTTTATTTAATCTATTTTATTCTATCTGACTTGTTTATGTATATGTATAACTACTCTATTAATAAAGTTTTTTTTAATTGAACTGAGTTACTGGATTATTTTCCTAAAAATCTCATATCAATCTTGTTATACCTTCAGTAACACCATCAAGCTAAAATATCAATTTAAATGGAAGAAATCTAAAACTCTGAACATTAGATAATGATATTTACTGAGCATATTCATTCTCCCAAGAGGATAAACCCGTTGTTGCTTTAGATACTCCACCACATCAGGTTGTGTAAAATCTAATTGATTATGAAAAACAATGTACTGGATTTAAGTGTGTTCCAGTCTCCCGCCCAGTAACAATTATGACCAGTCACAGTCATTACTTTCAACTCCTTTAAACACGCACAATTTAACAGTTTTACATGCACAAATAATTGGTGACAGTCTGGAAACAAAGTAGATGTCCCTTTAAATGTTCATACCTTGTATCAGGATATCAAAATAACACATTTGTCTCAAGGGACCCATAATATTTAACCTGAACAGTCATCATCACATCATGTTGCATTAAAGTTGAGAACTAAACTGTGTTGGATAATTATAAGTTTGAGATCTACATAAGTAAAGAGGTTACAACAGTCTGATGCTTACTGCAGAAACCAATCAGTGAATCTGCGTTGTGTACAGTATAACTCTAATTAGAGGCTGCAGATGGAGCAGATACCTGCTGCCTGTGGATGGCTGTAAACAGACACCAAAGTAAAGAAAAGACCTAGAATACTAACCGTCTGGCTGGTACAAAGGCAACGAGTTATGAGATTAACTAAACATTATTTAAGGGGAGTTGTGTGATTTCAGACAAGTTGATATGGGTGTGCCTTCACCAAATAACAGGAGAATGTAATTGAACACGAGCACACTGAGCTGTCGCAAGATGTGCTCTTTTGGGCACTAAGATTGCAGTACATTTCTGGATTGGCATCACCACACCCTGTACAACGCCTCTCCCGTCAGCAAGTCACCAATTATATACCCACCCCCGAACACACACCGCACACATCTCTTTTACAGCAAGGTGCTTATTCACGTTGTCCTATAGCTAAAGGATTTGAATTGCTTTGTATAATTACCCACTCAATATTGTTACATCATCCAAACCAAATCATACTATTCTCTCGCTATTTTTGTTGTGCTGAGAGGAGGATGTCATCATCAAAGCTGTCAGGCACATATATCCCTTTTTATGAGTACTAACTTTAAAAGACTAGCACTTCTAATGCTCTCATTTTGGTTTGCTTTTTGTCTCTCTAACCCAGCACTCAGAGCTCATCCTGTGGGAGTACACATAATGCTCTCACAGAAGCATGAGTGGCCCCTCACACCTTGAACCGCTGAAGCAATTTTTGATTTCACTAGAGAGGTCATACTTCTGTCTGTCAGTGCTTTTAAAAAGAAAATCCAATTATTCAAATATACAGCATAAGAGAAGGTATCTTTAGCAATATCAGCTTCTCGACTTCCTCATCCACTACCAGTGTATGTCCACTGTGCATTATGCAGATGTAGTGCACAGATCAGTAGACAACAAACACACACAGCACACACACCTCTCACTGCTGGAAACTTAAACCCAAGAACTGCAGCAGAGGACAATAGATTTCATACAGCCAATAATGTTTCAGCAGCTCTTAATCATTCTCTGTATTGTCAGCTACTCTGCACATAGTCATCTACACAAACAACACCAACAGGATCACATTTCATTTTTTTTTTCTATGCAACAGTGCCATGAACATCCGTATTAGGGTTAGGTGGTATTCAATTTTCGATACCATTAAACCTTCCTAACATTTCCCCATGGGATAAGGTATTCCACTTGATGATTACAAATCACATTTTAAGGCTTGAAAGTGACCTACATTGTGAGCATTTAGACTTGTATGCTGCTGTGTGTACTGATGGCAGCGGTGAGCGGATTGCCAGCTGTGTTTTCCCACATTAAACACACCTTCCCATTCAGCTCACAGCTGTGCTATAGAGACTGGACAGGCAGAGCATCTGCCCTTAGGATATTCACCCTGACACTCTCTCTAGCCTTAGCTAGAAAAAGTGGCTCCCAAGTTTAACCCAAGTAGAGCAGCTGCCAGATGGTCAGGAAGGACTGCAACAGCCGAAGAAGGTGGTGTGTTTACTGGGGAAACTACAGATAACAGTCCCTGGTTTAAGCACTGCCTTTAGCAAGTGTCTGAGCACAAGCTCGGAAATTCCCCCTTCTAAGGAGAGGATGTCACTTGACACGGAAGTATGAGCACTTCTAAACAGTCTTTTTTGACAGGTACTTTTACCCTCAAGAGTCATCAGACATGCTGGCATGTCCAAATCACGTGACCGATTTAAGATGATGTAGCAGCAAGATGCAAACTCACTGAGTCTCTGTTTCAACTTGTGTTGGACAGGAAAGAGACAGCGTTAGTGTTAGTGATGGCAAGTTTTGCGAGTTGAGAGATTTGTGACATTTAGCGTGTTTGGAGCTAGTGTATTGTGTAGTATGTATTCGTGTTCTTGTTTTGTGTCAAAACAATGAGGTGACTTCTCAGATAGCAAAAGACATTAATTCAATGTTGGATTTTGGTCAGATAAAAAAATATAAAAATATAAAAATAACTGTAAATAACTAAAATTCACCAAACAAGGCAAGGTAAACAGTTTTCAAGGTGAAATATAAAGTAGTCAAAAGCGGCCAATTATACCCTGGACCTCAGAGAATTGGCAAATTACATAATTTACAAAAAGTTCTGTCATCACTTTTAAAGCGTCTTCAAACACACAGACAGTGGTGGTGTTCGACACACATTCTTACGCATTTATATGAGCCTTTTCAAGAGCACATTGTGCAGCAGAATCTTTTCAAGACGTGAAATAAAGGGACATCATTGCTATTTTAAAAACCCTATTCCCCGGATTCCCATGTATCCACATTTTTGTTGTTTTAAGATGTAGTAACACTGAAGCTTCAAGGGGGCATCAGCAGAGCTTATGATAGTTGATAGTTATATAGTTGAGGGCAAGTGCACAACTTCCCAAAACATCACTGGAACCTATCTATGCAACAGTGTTCGGTGAACACTCACCCCGGCCACTGTCTGTTCACCCTCTTGCCATCTGGCAAAAAATACAGACATGCCACCAGACTACAGACAGGAAGAAAAACAACCACCAGCACACAAGATGAGAGAGTCTTACAAAATTAAACAGGAAATAACAATATTAGAACATCAAACCATTAAACACACAGTGATACAGATGCACCGAGTCAAATGTAAAATGTAAATTCCAAGACATATAAAGTCTCTATTGTATGTAGTGCGCGCACACACACACGCACAAACACACACACACACACACACACACACACACACACACACACACACAGTGTCAGTAAAAAGCCGATTAAGTTCTTGTTTGTGATGCATTGAAACATTAATAACCACAAGGAGAGAAATTCACTAAATATAAGTGACTGATTCAAGTCTAGACACAGATAGCAGACTGGAAAATACAGAACAGCTTGTGTGACGCCGTTGCCCAGTGGCTCAGCAGAATGGAGGTGCAACTGCAGAAACACAATAGTATCAGATGCCTTGGTGTGTAAATGTCAAAAGAGAAAGGAAGAGAAAAATGTAAATGTAACTTTATTCATTTGTGTGCATCAGAATATTTCATAATTAGTATATACAACGATCAGGCATAATATCATGACCACCTGGTTAGTGGTTAGCAATAAAAAACGTGTTCGAATGAGATGCCAGCAATATGTTTCAAACAAGTTAAAACAGGGGCAACATAAGACTGGGAAGGTTGTGTAATGTCCAAAAAATTACATCAGGTGTGGTTGTGGTAGTTGCTTGTCATCACGTTATTAGCTTGTCAATAGCGCAAATTTTATTTTAGCCGTTATCTCCATGATTATATTTACAGGGCCATAAACAATATCCAACAATATAGTGTCACGTCATGTCATCGTCTACAACCGCTTTATCCTTTTTTCCAGGGGTCGCAGGGTTTGTTGCTGCAATCCCAGCTTTCACAATAACATTTTCCACGATAACGGTGATGAATTTATGACATTTATGTTCGATAAAGTTTTTTATTTTTTGAGTCCCTTTTCCTCTACCTAGAAAACACGAAGCCAAAAGCCAATTGCACAGCACTGAAACAAATGCATGTGGTGGATGCATGTTTCTTGCCTCTCCCACTCAACAAAACAGAATGACCGTGTCGAGCCGACACAAGAAAATGAGCGGCCCGACTAGTGAAACACAGTGAGAGGAAACAGACAAAGATGAAGAAATTGAACCAAAGAGGTCACACCACTTCGCTTATTTGGAAATAGTTCTCCTACCTGAAGTCTGACAAATGACAGACCAGCTTTAGGTGCAAAATGTGTCGGCCACCACCCTCGTCCATCATTTCAACAGGTACCGTCCCAAACAGAACTCCTAGAGCATCAGTTTGAGCTATCATGCTAGCGTCTAACCCCACATGTAGCCAACAGACCAGCCACACTGCTTCTAGTCAAACTTCATTTCGACTACCAACATTTGCCGCTGCTTTTTCAGCCATTGCGCCATATGAGAAGAAACGGAATCGATACAAAGACATAACAAGCGCAATTACGTACTGTATCGCTAAAGATATGACGCCTAGAAGCACAGTTTACAAACAGGGCTTCAGGAAGCTAATGACTGTCATGAATGCTGAGTACACTCTACCAAACATCAGTCCCTCAGCTGTACACAGAGTGGAGGGTAAAGGTGGAGGAGCAGCTCAGAGATGAAATGTGGTCTGGTCGCACTTCTGAACCACATCAGGTCTTACAGAACAGGAGGCTAATGAAGCTGAACTGAACAACTACCTGCAAGCTCAAGAATGTGCAGCATTCACAGGATACAGTAGAATAATCATCCTCAACATTTAACTTTTTATATCTTCTTTAATCAATGTTCAGTTCAGTGTAATACCTCTAAAGTGTTTGAGACACGTTTGAAACAAGCGATTTGTTGTTCATATTTATCATTTTATTTATTGAGTGTTTAACATAAAGCCATTTGGTTGGTTGGTTCTGTTAAATGTTTGTCATCTAATATCTGACAATAAATACATGTATTTTATGAACCCTAATTAACCTTCTGGTTTGTTTTGGGTTCTGTCCTAAGGAGAATACTCTCAAAACTGTGAATTCAACTTTATTATTATTGTTAAGTATATATGTGATAATTAAACAAAATATACAATTATATAAATAAATGATAAAATATAAAAATCATATTGTGATAACACTTTTGGCCATATCGCCCAGCCCCAAATCAATGATGACATTGCGCTGACTAGCAGGATCAAAGTGTGGAGTTGCATGATCATGATCAAAGGTAATCTGTCCTGCACCAAATCAACTTCAATGACATGCTATTATTTGGTTTCTTTCTTTTTTATGTGACAGCCACAGTGACATATCCAAAAACTCTTGGTCCAGCTGTGTTTTGTAAGTGGGTGAGAGCAGTCAAGCACATAGCAGCCTGACTGAAACATTAACTGCACAGCATCCACACATATGGTGATATTGGTATCTAATCATCAGGCTGATGAGGCTTGCCCAGTCCTGTTTATTATTTTGTTGAAATGTTCATCTTTGTATCTCTTTGGTTGTACCTCTCTCTCTCTCTCTCTCTCTCTCTCTCTCTCTCGCATACATAAATACATATAAATGTGTATCTCTTTACTTCTTACTGCAGTCTATAGAGAACATAGTCTTGCATATGTATATCTGCATGGTTAGGCAGAAACAGCTATTGGCAGTTTGAACCCAAGAAAATAATGTAGGTCTGCTTGTGTATTGGCAACCCGTGTGTGTGTGTGTGTGTGTGTGTGTGTTTGATGGAATGATGCCTTGCCTTGGTAATTTATTGTTTTCAGTTGAACAGTTGAAGTAGATAAGAATGAAACAAGATTTTTTTCTTATAACATGATGTAATTAAACATGTTTTAGAAGTCTCTCTCATGAGAGCGTCTGTAATTACAGCTAAAATTGCCTAAAATTAGTCAAAGAACAGATTATCTGACTCAACATCAAAGGCCATATACCTGCAACCCAGGTTATTTTTCACCACAGCAGCAGCAGTTACCACTGCAGAGCCCCATGCTGCTGTTTTGTCTCAGCACTATCATATATGGGACACTTCGCATGAAGTTAGACTTAACAGAGTTTTCCGGTGTCTTTGAGAGGCCGCAGCCAGCCTCTGGGACCCGAGCAAAATACAGCACTGCTGCAGCAACCTATCAGTGTGTGTTGGTTTTATGCCATAGGTAGGTCTCCTAGAAATAGCCTGCCTATGCAGCCAGCCAGCCATTCATCTACACACACATCAGCCATGATGTACGAGACACTGCACAGAGCCCATTATTCAAACTCTGTGCATGTTCCCTCCTGACACACACACACACACACACACACACACACACAGAATCACATGCTCACCTGCTCACAGTATGTAGGTTGCTGCGACAACTGCTGAGGGTCACAGCATAGAAAAAAGAAAAACTTTATCCTACTTCTCCCTGATTTAAGAAGCAGGACAACAAGGAGCACATCCTTTTTACATTCGGTACAGTACAGAGATGATACCTAATGAGATAAACTTTTTTGCGTTTTTGTAAATATACACCCATTCAGAATTTGATGCCAACACCAGCTGGCACAGGGGCAACAAAAGACTGGGAAAGTTGTGGAACGTTCCAAAAACACATCCCATAGGTAAACATGTTCAGTGGTAACAGGTGAGAGAATCATGGTTGGGTATGAAAGGGGCATCCACAAGCAAGGATGGAGCAACGTTGACCACATAAAGTTGACCCAAAAGTGGCCAAATAGTCCAACAGTTGAAGAATGTTTCTCAATGCAAAAGAACAAAGGGATTTCACTGTTAACAATACATAATGTCACTTTAAAGAATAACAAAATTCAGAGAATCTTAGCATAAAAGCAAGGACAAAAACCAATGTCTGTGACCTTTAATCTCATATTAAAGAAAACGCTTGTATAAAAGATATTTCTACATGGGTTTAGGATCACTTCAGGAAACTTTTGTCAATAAACACAGTTCATCACTGGATCACTGCTGTCTAAAAATAAAACTATCATGCAAAGCGAAAGCCATATATTAACAACATCCAGAGGCGTTGCCGACTTCTCTGGGCCCAAGCTCATCTGAGATGGAGTGATATAGGTGGAAAGGTGTGCTGTGGTCCAACGATTCTACATTTCAAATTGTGTTTGGTAATCAGGCACATCGTGATCCAGAGAATATCCACAAACACACACACTGGTTTGTGGTTACGGTTTAGGGACTGCATCTTTGAGTGACTGCAGTGAGAGAAAAACAGTGTGACTTCGCAATTGTATGTCATGGTTCCTCAGTCACAGAGCCTCCTCTCATCTGCTCTGTGCTTTCATCCCTTTTCATTTTTCTCCCTCCTCTCCCCACTTCTCCTCAGCTCCACTCCTCTCTTCTCATCTACGCTGCACTAGAACATTCCGCTATGATCAATCAGATTACATAAGAGCACTGCAGTGAGTAGCACCGAGGAAGAAACGATGCTACAGAGAAGTGAGGTGTGCCATGCGATCATCTTTTACACTACAGCTCTTAGCCCTCTCTTTCCCTCACACAAACTCCTGATCCTCCCCGCAAGTGTCCACACTGCAGGGAGGGTCATACAAAGGTGCTTTCTTCAATTGTAAAAAGTTGAAGTGCATTCAGCAGCTTGAAGAAAAAAAAGTGCAAGATTAGGGCTAGGATTCTGCTCTGGAGCACAGAAAGTCTTTAAAATATCTAGAGAGCTGATGGAGCTGTTGCTGAATATCAGTCACTCAGCAGTTACCAATCCAGGTGGTGGGGAAGACACTTCTACACACATCTCAATACGTGCTCATATAGTGATGATAGGCATGACTGCAGGCATGACCATGTTCTGGTACTTGGTGTTTTGCACATTTGAAAGTTGATATATTGTGTTATTCCAATGTGTAATTCCAGGAGTACAAAATCATTACATGTATGCTGGACTTCATTCATAACGGTGACATTTGATATCTATTTCAACAAATAGTTGGCTTGCAGTTTCCTTTTTTGTTTTTGCATATCCATTCTGTTTAACCCCAGCATTTCTACACAGTTGAAGTTGAAGATTTGGCTACACTGGTAGTATTAGTATCAGGATTGGCTGCGTGGGATTGTTACTGACTTAAACATTTGCAGTAACTTCGGAGCAGTGTTAGGTCACCAAAAGCAAAACATTTAATTGCTAAAAAAAAAAAGTTTTAAGTCATGTGCTTGTTCCTGTCACAGCACAGGCACTTTAAGTCTAGCATTCTCCAGTGAGTTCAGCCTGAAAAAATAGACATGGTACATTTTCCCAGCAGAACATTGCACTGTAACAAGATCTAGGATTTAAGATTTAAGATTGGCAAGTACAGGAAGAAGAATTAGAAAAATATACATGAAGTTAAATAGAAAATAAATAGGAAAAAAAACAAGATATTTACAAAAAACAATAAGATATTTAAAAAAAAATCTGGATCTGAAAGTCTGCTGCTGACAGAGCTGCTCAACCCGTCCACAGTCTGGTGCAGGGGGTGAGAGGTGCTGTCCATGATTGACGTCAGATTGGCTAACATACACCTCTCACCCACCACCTCTCACTCACTCAACCACCACCTCAACAAAATCATCAATGTTATTTACCTCACCTGTCAGTGGTTGTTGTGGCTGATTGGTGTATGTCTATGGCTGTAATTTAGTGATATTAACGACTATTCTCCAGGCCTACGGGAACATGCGTATTTAGTACAGGCATTACCATTCCCGCTTGTTTCTTAGCCTTTTCTTATTGACATTAATGGAACAGAATAACAGGGCTGTTAATATGATTAAATACAATCAAAAAAACAGAATGCATGGAGTGCTACTTGGGTGTAGAAAAAGGTGTCCCTCTGGTGCTCTTCAGTTTAGGGATCCAAGTAGAACTTTGAAGAAAAAAATCTGAGGCACTCAAGAAGGTAATGATAAAAAGTCTTTATTGGTACATGGCTAGTCTGTCAGTCAGCTCTGCTCATTGTTAAATAGGTGATCAGAAACAGCTGCTCAGTGTGAGCAGGTAGGCGGTCACATGACCAGGATGACCTGCTAATGACAGAAAAAAAGGGTCAAGGATATTGCAGACTCTGTACAACCAAAAGGAAATCTGCACCACACAATCAAACATCATTAATTAAACTAATAATCAAAAACATACATATTATATACATTCATGTAATAAATATTGAGCTTAGTAGAAGACTGAGAAATTACTTCATGGCAGTTGTTCTTTAAAGATATCAGGTATAGAACATATTGAAAACTCAATCAGGGGTGGAGACAGGCTCAAAAAACTTCTGCAAAGAGTCATTTTGGATCTATACATTGAAAGCTACATTTTACCCAGGCTTGAATGGTGAACTGGATTTCTCTCCCTTTTTGTAATTCTCTCTTTGAACTGATAGTTCTTGTTGTCTTTTAGCCAGGTCCTTTGAGAGAGAAATAAGTAATTTCTCAGTCTTCTACTAAGCTCAATATTTATTACATGAATGTGTATAATATGTATGTTTTTGATTATTAGTTTAATTAATGATGTTTAATTGTGTGGTGCAGATTTCCTTTTGGTTGTACAGAGTCTGCAATATCCTTGACCCTTTTTTTCTGTCATTAGCAGGTCATCCTAATCATGTGACCGTCTACCTGCTCACACTGAGCAGCTGTTTCTGATCACCTATTTAACAATGAGCAGAGCTGACTGACAAACACTTTGCCCTGACGAAGGCCTTTTAGGCTGAAACGCGTTGGCATGTTTTTACTAGACTAGCCATATACCAATAAAGGCTTTTTATCATTACATTCTTGAGTGCCTCAGATTTTTTTCTTCAATAATTAAATACAGTTCAACAGCACCACAAATAATCATACAGCTAAATCACCACTCCTCTTAGGACTGTTGTGTTAGACTATGTCAGGTTAACTGGCAACAGAGTATTTAATTGTATTTGTTAGCTGAATGTGGACTGGAATATTGTGGGGATACTCTATTTGAGACTGAAGTGTGAGCTCTACACTTCAAATAGGAAATAACGGCAGGCTACATTCTGTCAAATGGTGATCAATTTTATGTGAGCTGTGTTTTGACACAGACATATATACTAGATATCAGGACTGGTGGACTCTGGGGTGCAAATCTGGAGAAAACTGTGTTTCAGTCTGAGGGACTGGAAAATTGGTGTAAAGGTAAAGTTAAGCCTGAAAACTAGCCCGACCATGTTAGACTAAAGGCATGGTACCTTAAGTCAGGCCTATTTACACCTACTTTATCTGGTTTACTAAAATAAGTCTGGCTCATTTAAGTACAAATTCTGTGATTGTTTAGCTGTTGCCTAGATTGCCAAAAATTGTGTGACGGTTACGGTCACTGTCGGTCACATCCTCTGCTGAAATTCAGACTCATGCCTCATCCTCTGTCTCTCTTTTCATCCTTTGAACCTGTTAAATGTCACCTTCAAAGCATGCTTTACTTTTAAGGGACATGCCCCGCAGTATACACACCATCCTCTTCAACAGTAACAGCACTGCTATCTCTCATGTTCTGACCCATAAATCAGCCATCGGCCAGTTCTTCCTGTATCTCTCATTTCATTCTTTTATTTCTTTGACAAACAATTTTGCCGAAGAACCAGGATAAATGACTGTACATCACACACATCTCTGTATATATGTGTGTCTTAAGGCTGTAACAAAACACCAAACTCACGATTCGGTATGTATCACGATTTCTGACCCACGGTTCGATACAAACGATTTTCGATTTTTTTTTTATTATTAAACATGTAATTTATGTAGCATTTCAATAACTTCTGTATATGATACTCATCTGATAGTATCAGAGGCGCAGTATATAGCTGGTTGCGCGTATGGAGGCATTATAGTGTGTGTGTGTGTGTGTGTGTTGGTGTTATGTATAAAGGCAAACATGGGGCAGAAACAGAATCTGAGTTTTTAAAAGTAAAAAGATCTGGGGTCTCATTTATAAAATCTGCAGAGAATAAACGCCAAGGGCTCTATCTTCTGCTTGGCACAAAGTTACCAAGTATCATTGTAAGATACAGCCCAACGCAGTTTTCACGCCCAGCGTCCACGTTGTGTAAGGAGCAAATGTACTTGTGAGCGGCTGCTTTCTGTTATTTTAAACATTTCCATGCACAAAGTAATGTCAGTGTAACAACTACTGTGGCACATAAGCAAAACTAAAAGCTATAGTTCTAAAATCTCCAAAGGAAACAGAATCAAACTTTTAGCTTCTGAAATACAGATGTTTTGACAGAATCTCAGGATTTATCAGGACAGCTGCTTTGTACCAAACTACTTTACTGTATGAGTTTAGATGGTGTGTGTGTGTGTGTGTGTGTGACCTTTCTATGTGTAGAGGAACACAGACCATTATTTAACATTGAAATACTTACTATACTCTCTGCTGCTAGATGGATCACTACAGGTAATTAATATTTTCTGTTTTTATGGATGTTATTCACCCCCTCATCCCTACCATTATTGATAAGGATAATACTTCTTGTGACCCGTCCCACATGATCAGCGTACCAACATCCACGCACACACAAAGGGATGCACAGCAGCACTTCTCCTGCTCAGTTTAATATCAGTGTATTTTTTCATATGCAGTCAAACAGAGTTGTTGATGGGACAGATGATTGTGAAAAAGTGGGGCAGAAGGTCCAGCAACCCAGGATCACATCACATCCTTTCCCTCAGTGAAGATGAGTGCCACTGGATATCTCGGTGTAAGTTTAATCCTTGGGCTAACCCACCGTGACACCGAGCAAGACACCCTCTCGAGAGATCAAAAGTTTGCAGACGGCTAGTTTACGTAGTTTTAGCAATCTCAGAAAAAGACTGCACGATAATAACACATTGCAGTATATGCCTCCACCAAGAAACTGCAATCAAAAAGCCACAAATAAGTGCTCTCGCTGGGGCGTGTGGTCGGACCAGTGTTTGGAGGTAGATGGGTGCAGTTCCGCTGAATGCCTTGAAGGCCAGCACCATTGTCTTGAATCAGATGTGGACACTAGATCTGGAAACTTGCAATAGTGGATTACATCGTTGTTTTATTTACAATGAACGATGACCTGTTCTGAACTGACCACAATTAATTCTGTTGCTCGTCCCGTTTCCCCAATTTTTAAATGCCACTCTTACAAACCATTAATGTTCGTGCATATTGCCGTAAAGAGGATCCTAAAGTGTGCAATTTCATTTCATGAATGGGTGGATAGTGATGTGACTGGATTACCTGTAAGAGAGAGCACCACACTGGTTAGTACAGAATGAAGTAACGTAATGTTAACAGAATGGTTTCTTTTCCTGCCTGCTGGGCTGCCTTCAGTGTCCTGTTCCTATCATGGACAAGGTGATGGTGTTGCTTTATATATTCCAGATTAGATAAACTGAAAATGGGTCAGGCGTGTGAAGTCTGGCTATGCAAGACTATAAGTAGAATGCAACAGTTGTCAGCCTCCGGTAAAACAATAGTTTGGAAAAGGTCCTATCAGCACTGATTAATCCGCCAAACCGATTAATGAGTCGACCTCTAATCCACACTACAGATAAACAGAAGACAACTCCCATTATGACACGGCTACAGGCATTTCAACTAGGGGTAGGAACCTCTTGGCACCTCATAATTCGATTCGATTCTGATTCAGAGGTCATTGATTCGATTCTAAACCAATTATCAATGCATCTCGATGCAACATTTTTTTTGTGTACATTTCCATGCATGATTTAAAATTATAATAATAATAATAAAAATAATAATCAAATCTGAGTTTGCTTATCACTTCCTACTTTTGTGGTGATCGTTAAAGAAATTAATTACCTTCTCTAATATTTTAGTGAAGAAAAGGCTTTTCTTTGTCACAAATAGATTTGACTTGAACACAGAATCCTCCTGTTACAGGCTATGAGCATATCCCTGAGATAAAAACAGTATACTGTAGCCTATATAAAAATAAAAAAGCTTTCAATGCAACAATCAATGCAGCTTGCATTTCAAAACATTATGGACCTATGTATCAGCTCTCATATTAAAACATGGCTACTTTTGGTCAGTGATAATAAAAAAATAAACAGAGTAATTTTTCTTCTCTCTGTCATTAAAGAAAAAGCTGCTCTCAGTCAAAGATAAGAATAAGTGCACTGTCACAAAATCCTCCTTATATGGGTGATAGGCAGCATATCCCAATGCTATGCTACTTTATGCTGCTTGCATTTCAACACATTGAACGTATTGAAATGCAACAAAGTGCGCAACAATGCGCCACTGGCAATCAAAGTTGCAATAGAGTTTGCAATTCGCTTCGCTCTTTCCGAGTTGGGAGGAAAATTTGATATCACTTGCTCGATGGTCCTCTTGCTGGAAGCAACTACAACCATGCTTCCACATCCTTGCTGTTAAAGCAGAGGCTGCCGGTTGAATGTTGCGCTCAGCCATCTCATGTTTTTTGGTTATGTGCACACCATCGACTCTCTGGGCACTGCACTTATACAATTACGAGTTCCGCCTCTTGCATTCTGTCAACATTACGTTGTCAATTAACATTTAGAAAATTGACTTTTGACTTAGCATAAGGGTGTCCATCAGTGCCCGTGGCACCAGGACACCCTAGGCCGGAGGTCAATGATCGACTTTGTGGTCATGTCATCTGACCTCCGGCCGTATGTCTAGGACACTTGGGTGAAGAGAGGGGCTGAGCTGTCAACTGATCACCACCTGTTGGTGAGTTGGATCCGCTGGCAGGGGAGGAAGCTGGACAGACTTTGCAGACCCAAATGTATTGTGAGAGTCTGCTGGGAACGTCTTGCAGAACTCTCCGGGAAAGCTTTGACCAGATCCCGGGGGAGGCTGGGGACATTGAGTCCGAATGGACCACGTTCTCCATCTCCATTGTTGACGCGGCTGTTCGAAGCTGGTCTCCGGTGCCTGTCGTGGCGGCAATCGCCGAACCTGTTGGTGGACACCGGAAGTAAAGGATGCTGTCAAGCTGAAGAAGGAGTCCTATCGAGCATGGTTGGCTCGGGGGACTCCTGAGGCAGTTGAGGGGTACCGGCAGGCCAAGTGTGCGGCAGCACGGTCGGTCGCGGAAGCAAAGGCAAACCATCCAGCGCCTCAGAAGGGGGAAGCAGCCCTCCACCAACACTGGTTACGGTGGGTGGATGAGACCCGCCCCAAGTACCTCAAGTCTTGGGATGTTGTGGGGCTGTCTTGGCTGACGCGTCTCTGCAGCATTGCGTGGCAGTCGGGGACAGTGCCTCTGGACTGGCAGACCGGGGTGGTGGTCCCTCTATTCAAAAAGGGGGACCTGAGGGTGTGTTCCAACTATCGGGAGATCACACTCCTCAGCCTCTCTGGGAAAGTCTATTCCAGAGTACTGGAGAGGAGAATTAGGCCGATAGTCAAACCTCGGATTCAGGAGGAACAATGCGATTTTCGTCCTGGCCGTGGAACACTGGACCAGCTCTATACCCTCCGGAGGGTGCTCGAGGGTTTCTTTGGAGTTTGCCCAACCAGTCCACATGTGTTTTGTGGACTTGGAGAAGGCATTCGACCGACCGTGTCCCTCGTGGCATTCTGTGGGAGGTGCTTCGGGCGTAAGGGGTCGGAGGCCCTCTGCTTAGGGCTGTACGGTCCCTGTACGACCGGAGCAGGAGCTTGGTTCACATTGCCAGCAGTAAGTCAGACCTGTTCCTGGTACATGTCGGACTCCGGCAGGGCTGCCCTTTGTCACCGGTTCTGTTCATTATCTTAATGGACCGAATTTCTAAGTGCAGTCAGGGGTCGGAGGGGGTCTGGTTCGGGATCCACTGGAGTTCATCTCTGCTTTTCGCAGACGATGTTGTCTTGTTGGCTCCTTCGAGCCAGGACCTCCAGCATGTCCTGGGGCGGTTTGCAGCTGAGTGTGAAGTAGCTGGGATGAAAATCAGCACCTCCAAGTCTGAGGCCATGGTTCTCGATCGGAAAAAGTTGGTTTGCTCCCCCCGGGTTGGGGGAGAGTTCCTGCCATAAGTGGAGGAGTTCAAGTATCTTCAAGAGAGAGCTGAGGCTTTCGCCTTTCGGCTCAGCTCTCTTGGGAGGAGCTCGGAGTAGAGCTCCGAGATCCTCGGGAGGTCCTCGGGAGGTGTTCCTGGCATGCCCCACCGGAAGGAGACCCTGAGGAAGACCCAGGACACGCTTGAGTGACTATGTCACTCGGCTGGCCTGGGAACGCCTTGGGATCCTCCTGGAGGAGCTAGAGGAAGTGTCCGGGGAGAGGGAAGTCTGGGTGTCCCTGCTCAGACAGCTGCCCGCGCGACCCGGCCCCGGATAAAGCTGGAGAAAATGGATGGACTTTTGACTTTTGTAAATCGGTTCAGAATCATCCACATCACGATGCATCTGAGAATCGATTATTTCTCCCACCCCTAATTTAAACAGGCCATTCTGTGATACAAAATATATTTCAAGACAGCCATCTACAATACGACAGTGTCTGTCTTGCTGAGGAGGAAAGCATAACCAGAAATAGCTTAAGAAGTTATTTTCTGCATTTCAAAGGCAGAAATCAAAGCAGAGCCTGTGTGTTTCTGGGGAAATAGCTTTCACTTTTATAGAGGTGAACAGAAACAGTTTATACTTAAATATATGGTCTATGTATGGCTTTTTTTTTTTTTACATGCACACAGTGCAAAACTTGCTCTAACATCAAACAATCGTGACAAAAAGCTGAACTAGGACAAAGAAAAAGAAATTCAGGATAGCAAGGATAAGCTACTGCTTCAATGTCATCACACAACATGTTATCCTTCTACTGCTACTGCTGCAAATTTATTAAGAAAAATACAACCTCAAGATACTTTTTAAGACTAAGCTTATTTAAAGCATTGACACCCATGTTTTGTAGAGACAGCTAAGCACTTTTAAATCAATCTCTTGCAAATTTTCCATGGTGTATTCTCATGTCTGATTTTGCACCCTCGTAACGTTTACATTAAGTCTTGATTAGCCAATTAATCGATTAGAAAAAAAATTGCAACTGTTTAGATGACTCAGTGTTTCCCACACATTGATTTATTTGTGGTGGTGTGCCACAGAATCAACACCAACCACCAGATAATTGCGTTTGTTTTTTGTTTCTTTTAATGTTACTTAAAATCGCAGCGTATTCGTTCAGCTGCATTTCCTTTCCCTGCTCTCCCTCCGTCTCTCTGTCACCCACGCCTCTCACACACAGCCCCTCTCCTCCATGCACATTGGTGTGTCTCCATGAAAATGAGATAATCCGTTTCATATCTGAATAAAGCTGATAGATTAACTAATGTGAAAATCATGTCCAACTAAAGGATAAAACACCATCACTTAAACAGAAATGCTTCATGAAATGTAATGTATTCCATTTCTGAAAAAGGTTCAGGCCTGATGGAGGAGTTATTTCCCGATTGATGGTCATTTGACCTGTATATTGTGATTGGCCTTAAATCCAAAAGAATGGTGCACTGCACCCTGCTTGTCATGAGCACGAACACATACACACACAATACACATACATTGTATTCCAGATCTGCTAAAACACACACACACACACACACACAATGCTGAGTGTTTGGTTGACGGATCGTCAGGGAATTGCGTGGCTCAGAGAGAGGACATAACATTTATGAAACTAGGAGGGAAGTCATTAAAATTTCATATTGAGTAAAATGATGTGTGTGTGTGTGGTTCACTGACAGTTGATGGAGGACTACTGCTTTTTCTACAGCCATTTCTTCCCCTAATACAACACCCCCTCACCCCACCCTGCACCACACAGGATGACTTTCACACTGAGACCTCCCTGAAGATTGTTTTTGTTATTTAGAAGAGAAACACATAGGACAGCTTTGTTCAAAATGCCTAATAAAACCACTTCCCTTCTCCTTTCATTGATTGTCTGTTTTTCTGGACTGAGCCTAAGGTGATGTGGAAATGTGGAAGAAAACCTGTAACATTAGTACAAAGCACTGATTAATAGCAGCGAGCCAGGGATATTGTCAAACTAAGGTATGTTTATGAAGAATATTTTAGTTTAGCACGTAGCAAACTAGCCGCTCACACACTTCTCCCTGCTGGCCATTGAGACCTACAAGGCCGTGTGTGTCATGTAATTGGGGGAGTGGCTCTGGAGTGAGGCCTGAAAGTAGGGAGTGGGAGTGTATTCTTTGGGTGGATGTTTTAATCATTCGGCTTGCTCTTGCTTGCTTCTCCGTTCTTACTAAAGGCAGCTGCAAGCCAATACCAGTGAATTAGAATGTTGTTGTATCTTTGGTAGTGTTAAAGCCTATAAAGTCTATCAAACAAAGGTCTATTTATGCACTTAACAATTACTTAACCCCTTAAGAAACACCGTTCCAACGTAGGAACACCCTTCACTAAACGAACACCGTTTGTAAAAACTTTGCTAATAGTTTTAAGCATCAGATCTTAACAGTATACTCACTGTTGGAAAGCTGATACTGTCGTGATTATTTTAAGCCCTAACCCTAACCCTAACCCTAAAGGAAAAAAGTTATTTCCAGACCATGTAATAGCCTTTTTAACTCACCATAACATTAGAAAGAGCCCTCTACCGCAAGAAGCAAGAATGCCTACATACCTTCGGAGTGTTCCCTTTTTCCACAGCTACAACGTCATGCCATTTTTTCATCGTTCGCCAAGAGTCCTTAGAATGGGAATATCCATGTCATTTTACCCAGAACTAGCTACAAGTGTCAAACAAGCAAGAAACCCCAGGGTCTTTCATTTAAGATTATGTTTCTAGGTAAAGGGGTTCTCAAGTTATAAGCCTATGAATCTCAGTAGGCGCTCTTGGAAAAAAAGGACCCAAGCAAACGCACAGACATGCCTTCAGAAAAAAAATTGTGAAAAATAAATGTTGTAGTCTTTTGACTTCAAATTTTGAGTGTAGCAAGCTGAGACTTGTAGCTATGGCCTAATTGTGTCTGCTGTGTCCATAGACATACCTGAACCTTTATATCGTAGTCAGTTTATTGACAGTTGAATTGGACGGAAACCAAAACCTGTGTTCCAACCTCTGTAACTCTGTGTCAGTATGTCATAGAATCACACTTACACTTCTTGAAAAAACGGGTATTACCTTTCCAATGGTACCAAGCACATCCCTGAGACTCAAACTATGTGGGAGCTGTAATGCTTTTAATTTCGGTATGTCATTTTGGAAAAAGAACCTTAAAATGGGGGCGTTCACTAACAGGTTAACTTGGTTATTCTGGTCTTTATCCTTTGACATGTGGTAGGCTATTTCTTGTTTTGGGCTTTATGCTACTACTAATTAAACCACTATGTCACAACAGTTTCTATTTAAAATTGTATTCTACTTAATTCAAATGATTTTGCTTTTGATGTTATCTATAATTCATGTTCTTTACAGTTTAATTTGAAGTTCTTTACCAAGTCTGGTTCAACATGATTGTTCTAAACTACATCAGTGTTTTTTAATCCATGTATTTGACCACCTGATTCATATGGACGTGTTGTTATCAGGCTTCAGCAGAGTTTCATAATGAGATGATCATTTGAAAACAGGTTCGAGCAGGGAAACATCTGAAACATGCAGGGCAGGGGCTCCCCAGTACCAGGATTGAAAAACACTGAAATAAATCACTGATTACCTTCCATGATGATGACGATGCACAGGCACATGTGATGAATTAATGATATAGGAGCTATTTAAAGCCAAAGCTGTATGTAATGGTCAGTGTGTAAGGACGGCTGCTCTGTCCTCTGTGGCTGTTGGAAAACCTCACTGATATGACCTGTGTATCTTTTCAGGTTGTGTTGCAGCGTAAACCAATTCTCTGCTTGTTGCTGCTAATAAAGCATCCAAAAATGTTTCCTAACATCTCACATCTTTTGATGTAAGTGCAAGTCACACAGGGGTACTGCTTTTCATCTCTTTGGATCACATGACCTTATCCAAAAATACTGCAGAGACAAACAGTCTATTACTTGAGATGTTATTGGAACAGCTTGCACTGACAGTAGTACCCATAGAGTTTTACCACTGATGCTATTTTTAATGCGAATACATGATGTACCTTCTAATCCGCTGAGAGATGTGTTCTATAGATCAATGGTCCACTTCATGCAATTCCTCTGTCTTAATGTAGACAGATGCCATCAAGCCACTAGACCTGAACCAAAATAATTGTCTTTTTCTTCAACAAGAGTTGAAGAACCCTAACCCTAACCCTTATACCCCTTAAATCCCTTTTGTTGTTTCATTCTGTTGTGGCGTCTTCATGATGTGACGCAACGATCTGGGGTAACCAACTGGTATCTGCACAGATACAGATCACTGTTTAATAAATTGATGCTCAGTGAGGATATCCACTATATTTTTCTGTTTTGTGTTCTCCTTTATTCAATAACTACTGCTTCTACAGACAGCACTTGTTTTCATACTTTTCATTCATGTAATAAACTGTATATGGGGCCAGCACTGTTAATAAAAACTTGTTTTGCTCCACAGGCCGGTCAGCATGTCCTTACGTGGGGAACAGAGCTCCCTTGATGAATTTAGGACAGTGCTGAAGTGGCAGAATGGGTACAGTAAGTTTTATACTAACACAAACAAGCTCTGCATGACTGCTCCTAAACACAGTCAGAACGCTCTGAGCCAGTCCTCATTCTTACATATCGATGCAGCTAAGCTCTTTTAATGCAGTACCAAATAATATCACACTACAGCCACTTGTGATATTGGATCATTCATTGCTTTCAGCATTAACATGATTTCTGAACGTAATTTGAATAAGAGATCTGGTTCCTTTCATCAGCTGAAGGAATGGTTAAATACCTGGCTAATGCTTCTTATAGGAGCACCTATAGTAGATAAAGGGGAAAATATCATTGTGCGGCAGAATAAAAGAAAAGATCACCTATTACCTGTTGAGACTGCCTTCTCAAGTAAAAAAGATCTGTCATTGGTGTCAATGCCATATACAACCCAAGTTTCCCCCAGACAAGGACCTCTAGCAGCCATGTATTTCATAGAGCTAAAGTGATAAAACGCCTAGGCACATATTACAAAAATCGGTTAGGGCTGCGCAATGTTATTCTCACCAGATAACTAAAATAGCTCTACGTAGACATTATCAAATCATTCTAGAATGATTATAACCGAAGTATGACCTGCCTGTTTAAAAAACTGATCAAGAATCATTTTGACTGGTGGTTCGTTGTGCATGCAGAGTCCTGTGATGTGACTATTACTCATGTGCACATCATAATGTCGATGCTGAAATGATATACTGTGCAGCTCTTGTAAAGGTATAACTGTATATGGTGGATATTGGCAAAGTTTTTCTCTTAAAAATCATGTGTTGTTTGGATGTCAGTGTTGTGAGAAATAACATGATCTTCTTATTTAGCCTTAAAGATTTGTAAAGAGGCAGTCAGGTTGAAGGGATGAGTTCATAAATAACGTTGTCACGATGTGTTCCTAGCCATATTCCTTTTTCTTTTTTTGATCCTGATCACAATTTAGGGCTTGGCAATAAATATATGACAAATATTGTGTTAGTATTTTGTGAAAGTACTAATAGTTGCCTCTACAATATTGCTACAATATCGCTATCGAAGTAGAGGCTACATGGTCAGCCAGTCCTACCATTTTTGCGGTGCTTTTGAGAGGAATTCAAAATATCGAGGTGTATATCGAATATAGCAATATGGCCTCAAAATAGCTCTACCAAAATTGTTCTCCTAGCTCAGTGAAGTAGGTGTTTATCTAAACAAAACCCCTTATCTTTACCTTACAAAGTACTTTATGTGTCTACACCTAACCAAGGATAATGATGAATGATCAGAAAATGGTCATGAATCATTTTTCTAATGGAGACTTCAACTGTTATGGAGAGTGGGGCATCAGATCAGAGAATGTTAATATGGGTCTTTGTCAAAGGCAAAATATTTAACTTCTTTATAATTATTATCATTTAATGCGTTTTTTAAAATAACACTTCATTTCAGGTCATTTTTAATAATGGTCTACAGGGTCTATGGTGTTTGATACCCAATAGCTAGATTATTAAGCGCGGTGTCCTATTAACTGACCCGTAGTGCTTCTTCATTGGAATCCTCTGTTCATTTCTACAGTCTGCATTTCTCTGTAACAGAGATTAAATGAACACAAACACATGACTGCTGCCATGCTGTTTGCTTTGTGCTGAGACATCAGCAGTCACCAGTAACCATGTATTGATCTGTATTCAAAGTGCACTTAACAGGGAGTGCTGCAGGATTAGAGGGAGGGGGGAGTGGAGGAAGATGAAAGGTAGGGATGGAACAGGAGGAGAGGAGAGGAGAGGAGGCAGAAGGGAAAGAGCTACACAAGAGAAGGAAGAAAACAAAAAGCCTGAATGTACATTTGTTCAATTGCTGTCATTCTTAAGGGAGATGGAGGCAGTTGAGATAGACTTAATTGGCAGCAGCAAATGGTTGATGACAGGCAGCTGCATTATTGGTAAAGCCAGGGATGATGTAGTGAGAATGTTGGGCTGATTAAAAAAATATGAGCTGTTGTTCACATGTCCTATAAACTTATAAAAATCAAGATTGATAACAAACAAACCTCAATATTTATCACAGTTTAACATAATATTGATCCTGATTGCTAAAGTGTCTTTTTATATGAAGATCCACCTTACATAATCAGCCTACAGTGGACTACCTGGCCCAACGGGAAATGATAAGATGTCACTGATATCTGAAATATATCTGTCTCCTGTGCCTTCGAATTAGTTTTATTTACAATAATAACAAAAATGACCCCATTACCGGAATACAAGATACTGCATGTTAACCATTCACTTGTGGCTTCAATAGCTGACTATTTGGTATCTAATGTGGTGTATGTGGAAAGTTCACCTTGCTGTTGCTCTGCATTGAATCCAGAGATACAGTTTTATTATGGCAATTAATTAGGTGGAGCGTAATAAATGCAGTACCAATGGTGGTTGAATGTTGTGAATTATCAAAGATAGGAATTAATCAGAACTTAATTGAAACAGGCTCAAGCTGTATTAGAGAGGCTCTTCTTCTAATCCTGTTAGCAATGATATTTTAAAAATCTTAGCAAGAAACTTCCCTGTTTTTTTGATCTGCTCTTAATTCAATGAATCATTTGAAGCAAAAAGCATTTGCTGGTTCCATCTTTTTACAATATTAGGATTGGCAGCTCCTTCCCTCGTATCCTAGTTAAATTCTTTGACCTTGGACAAAAAAAGGCAATGTCAGAGGCCATCACCTTTGTCTCTGATAAAAAAAAATTGCCATCTCCATACATTTAATTACCTAATCAAGGAACAGTCTGGCAGATTAAATGGTAAAGGAAAATACTGTTACAGTATTTGTTATATTCATCATTATGACAATGACCTTTTAAAACAAATGCTACTTTCATGTATTACTTATTTCCAGTTCTGTCTAAATTTAAACTGCAAAAATGAATTGATTACTTGTTAACTATAAAAATATATTCCAAACTATTTTAAGAGTTGATTAATGTTTATGTATATCATCAAATCAGTCAAAATCCTCTGACTCTAGCTGCTTTAAATGTGAACATTTTCTTAGGATTGTCGTGAAAATACATTTTGAAATGTCCTCAAAAGCACATCATAAACGTTGGGAGTGGGCAACCAAATAGCTGATATCAATTTTGTGATATAATTGTAGGGATATATATAACACAATATTAGACAAGTATTAGAAACAAGAAAAACAGTCTGGTAAGTTCAAAAGATGACACCACTTTACTGTAATACAGCCTTTTAGACCAGGAAAACACATAACATAGGATATTACAGGATATCCCGAATTTAACAACATATTCAGTCATATCACAACAATAATATAATATCGATATATGCAGTCCTAGAAAGAAGTGTTAAGTTTCATGATGGTATGGAAATGTATGAAATGATCAACAGAAATTACTATAAGGTTATACAACAGCAGAAATTGGGACTTTATGTGACTGACAGACCTATCATGAGGCATTTTCAAGCAGATGGTCAAGTGTGCACTAGGAAGTATCTTGTGCTTAATGCCTCATCATGATGCAGGCCGAGTTAGCCGCAGCTACACTTAAATTAATAAATAGTGTTCATTTATCGAACTTCCATCTACAAATAATATCCCAGGCTGTGGGATACCGCTGATTGTTGTGCATAATTAGGGCCTATGAAGACAAAAAACATGAACTTCCTCGAGAGCATGAGAAACTTTCTTGTGCCCACCAGATACTATACTACAGATAGCTGTTATTGTTAAGTGTAAAAATTTACCAATATGTCATCTGATTTTTAAACTACTAAAAAACAGTACCAGTCTTACAAACTAAAGTCAATCTATTCATCCAGAAAAACACAAGCACTGAACAGAACACATACTAAATATTTTGCTATTCTGAAAGTTCTACAGATTATTCAAACTTTACGACTTTTTTTATGACCTGCTTGAATTCAAAATGCACAGTCTTTAAATGACACAGACCATTTTAAGTAGTTTGCCTTGTGATCCAGTAGAAGACTCTCTAAATTTTCACGAGCACGTTTCGGAACGTCTAACATTAGCATCAAAATTGGTATCCTGCGTTATTTCTTTCCAGCACAAATAAAAACGCAGTATGTTGATGTTATGAGAGCACAGAGGAGCATAAGGAAGCAAGTGGACAATCAGCCTCCAAAGGGAGCATTTCGGTTGCACTTACACAAACGCAGTGCTGGAAACAGTGCGCTATGACGACTCTTCACACTAGCACCTGCTCAACCTGCTCACAATCACAATAATAGCAAACTGTATAAATAAATAATGCTGCCCGCAAGTTTGAGGAAGTATGATGGCTTGTATTGCCCCTCTATTCATCTGCAGTAATAACTGTGGCTGTAGTTTAGGCTGTAATTTAGTGAGTGAATTAATCTCTCCATAATGTTAGATAAACAGAGTTTCTAGATAAACAGAGTTTCTTTTCATTGAATGTAAACAGCTTAGTCAAATACGACAACCAAAGCGGCCTAAAAAACTATTTTGCAGGGGACCCTGGACAGTCCAACACTGTAAGACCAAAACACTTACAGTATAGATCACTGATTTCTGATTAAGTATTTTCATCTTGGATAACCTGCTTGGGTCATGTCTCTGTCCCCTCCCACCTCTAGAATCCCATTAAGACTGTCCTTATTACATGTCATTACATACGACACTGATGTAAAGTGAAATGTTTTTCCTCATTTTCTGTGAAGAGGATAATCTTTATAGGATATCAGTCTGCACTAGTTAATAGTTTTCCTTTCTGGGTAGTGACATTGTTTTTCTCTGTCTTGAGTGAGTGTTGCTATGCTACTGCCTTTCGCTCTTGTCTCTGCCAATACCATTTGACTCTGATGAAGATGCAGTGTATGTCTAAACGTTAGTCACTTGCACCTAATGAAGTATTAAATGAAGCAGTCTCGGGTGCATTCCTGGGTTCAGTGCCAGTGAAGTGGCCCTCACATCCTCCCCGTCCTTGGAACACTGTTCCACTACAGCTACAGCAATGCCACCCTTACAAAAAGACAATTCACTGACAACTCCAGCGCTGCACAATACATTTCGACAAAAGATAATGTTACAGATGATGTTTATTCTGCAGAAACTATGCATAAAAAATTTAATTGTGTAATTACGAATGATCAGCACTATTACAGTCTCATCTGATCTTTGACTGCTCAAGTCATTGAGACTGTTCTGAACTGGGCTGGGCTACTTATTGGCTAACATGCTTACTGTATATTGTTTACAAAGCCTAAAACAGTGGCAACCAATACTGGAAATACCACAAATTTAATTTATCACCCCAAGCATCACCATCCAATTAAGGATACAGAGTGCGAGCAACACCAAAAACTAGATCCAATTCTTGGAACGAGCATCAAGGCACTTAGAGAAACACCTCCATCCCCCACATCACCCAGAACATTACTGTCTGCTTTCTCCAGCATTAATGGACCCATCACATGTGCTGTCTTTTTCTTTTTTGTAATGGTTCAGGACATAGTATCAATTAACACAGTTGGTTATACCAACAAATAAATATTTCACACTGCAGGATTACTAAAGGATTTATACCAGAAGGACTGACGAGTTAAGATTACTTATGTATAACAGATTTACTTTAATAGATTGTCCCTTTGTTGCTCACAAAATCCTTTAACATACTTTTAACTGGTTATGAAACAGTCTCGATTTAATACTGATGCCTCTACACGAGCTACATATGAGACTTGATACAATACAAGACTGTATAATTATTATAGTTAGGTCTTTTTACAGGTTCTGAATCTTTAATTAGGAAACTATCAATTAAAGGAGTTGTATAGCTAAACAGAAAGTGACTTAATTACACTGACTGCTGTGAAAAGATCCTAGTGGGAGAGTCTGTATTTTCTAAGCAACGGACTGTGCACGTTTTTCGGGATTACAGGCTGTTGGACAAATGGGCATCAAACTGCAAACAACATCAATTATGGCTCTTTCTATTATGAATTTTGATGATGTTATATTTGTTCAATTTACCCTGAAAGCTACTTAAAAATCTGTGACATCATCAAAATGTAAACTCTATGGGGCTAAGCCAGCAGGGGAAACTCTACTGTGAATATTCAGTTAGAGGTTAGTGGAGGAAGATGTGCCAGGCAATTAATACCGTTACACTGAATCAACAAACTTCACTAAATTAGCTTACATAATATTCAGAGGTGGCTTGATATGGGAATTCAGTGGAAAACAAACAAACTGTATATCACTGAACCAGGTAGTCATGGTGGCGACTGTAGAGAAAGAAATGTCTTAATGGTAATGTGCAATATGAAGGCATATATATTTACCCCACCTTCCTACACTATTGAATGTTTTGTAATGCTTTGGACAGCAACAAGATTATCAATGCTAGCTCTAATAATTGCTATCTTAATGTGACCCTGAAATGTCAGTGAGGAGGAAAGGCGTTAAAGTGAAACTCTGTCTAAAATACTGTCAGGCACGTTAACTCATATAAGCAGCATGCATTTTAAAACAGTGGATGATAACAGATGCCATCCCCCTTGTTAGCAAAATAACCAAAAGCATCTTCCTTGTTAACCTGCCATCCCCAATCTCCATCTCTCAGTAGCAGAGAGAGTGAAAGAGCAAAGGCAGTGTTTCCCACACATTAATATATTTGTGGCGGTCCACCACAATATCAGCATTGGTCGACACATATTGATTTTCTATTTTAGGAGCTACATTCCCTCAAGACAGCACACCCATCGGTGAATAACATGATGTTAAATACTCCGATACAGTAAATGGCGGTGTGGTTTTTAGTCTGCCAGCAAAACCAAGGAAGAGGAGGAGGACTATTTAACCCAGTTGTCTTTACCGTAACTTCCTCTGCAAAGAAGACGGCTAGCCTCATCATCGAGATCGAGCCATTCCAAAGAGCGCAAGGCCTTGAAGCCAGTTTTTGTCGTGGTCAAGCTGTGTAATTAGATCGTCATGTGATGCACTGGGGACTTTTTCCCAAAAAGCTAACTTTGCAGGAATTAGGCTTGCTGACAGGCTTTGCCAACAGACCAGCACACCACACTGCAAGCCATGGCTCAGAGGCTACCACGTGCTGACATGGCGACTGGTGGCCTGTTGGGAGCCAGCCTGTATAGTAACCGCGAACCTGCACTGTAGTAGTTAAGTCCTCACTTCAAGCCATATATAAAAATCTATTGTAAGTATGTATTGGATGTGTTTTTCAAAACATTGGTTTCCAATTGTCTTCTATCCATGTTCTGCTGTTTATCTGAGTCCTGAAGACAGCACACTAAACACAGGAGCCTAAATATGATTTTCCACAGTCACGTCGACATCTCTTTCTGGCACAACACCAAGAAAAGCCAAGGCAAGGGAGGTATTCATACCCTCCAGTATTTTCTGGGTGTGCCCCTTGTCTTAGAGGCATCCTGATGAGACCTACATCCACTAACAGGCAAAAATTTTACTTTAAGATCCTCCTGGAGGTCTGAGCAGAGACACTCTTTGAAAGAAACACTATAATGTATAATTGCCATTATACTTTTACACATTAAACTGACCATTTCTGTGAAGAAAATATTTTAGTTATGGCTGCCTTTTTATATTTCCTATGTGTCTTGTTCCATCAAACTGATGTGTCAAAAAGCCAGACATTTATTCAGAGAATTATTTCATCATCAGTTAACCTATAGATGATGTTCCCCATCGATCATTTGTCTATAAAATATCAGAAAACAGTTAAAAATGCCCTAGCACCCAAGGTGACGTCTTCAGTTGAAATGTTTGGTTTTTTCGACTCAAGGACCGACCACACCAAAAATGATGACTGTGACTATAACTATAATAACAGCAGTGTGAGCATCCATATTCATGAAGGATCAAGCACTGTAAACAATGGCACCAAAACAAGCACTATGGACTCCAGCTGTGCCGCAGCTACGGAAAATGGATATTGATGATATGGTAAATGGACTTGCATTTCTAGAGCGCTTTCCCAGCACTGACACACATTCATACACTGATGGCAGAGGCTGCCATGCAAGGTGCCTTCCCGCTCATCAGGAGTAATTTGGGCTCCAGAATCTTGCTCAATGATACTTTGAGATGCAGCCAGGGGAGCAAGGGATTCCAACCTTCCATTTACTAGGCGGCCCACTCGGTCCGGGGTTCAAGTCTGACATGTGGCCCTTTGCTGCATGTCATCCCCTTCACTTTATTCCCATTTCCTCTCATATCTCAATGTTCCCTATCAAATAAAGCCAAGAAAAAGGCCAGACAGATACCTTTAAAGAACAGAGGAGTTAAGAGAATTCAACACCCTGTTACAAGAGTTGTTGTCTACTGAAGACAAACTGGATATATATCAGATCAGATTTTTTAAACAATATATTCATAGCTATTATTTATAGTTATTGTTATAGTTATCGTTCTTGATACAGCCCTTGGCAGTCCAAAACCCAAAGAGATTACATTTAGACATAGGATTTAAGGAGGACCCAAAATGAATAACCAATTATCAAAATGTTTTTTGTCTTTTTTTAAGGAAAAACAGTGCACATCTCAACACAGTCAGGATGATTACTAATTCAAACCCAGATTTAACATGAACGATCAACCAATATGTTTTTCTCAGGGCCGATACCAAGAATGATTATTAGTAATCAAGAATACTGACACACCGCCATTTTGAAGCAATAATCGTGATAGACGGATTAACGGCCTGACAGATTATCAGGGCCAACAATCACAATTTTTCTGATCATCGGAATCAATGTCTTTTGTGTAATATTGCTGATAAAAGCAATTAAATGCACCACTTTGGCTCTGATGCAGCCACTTCTCTCTGTCTATAGTTCCGACTCTGTGGTCTACCTCAATGCCCCGCCCACCACACTATTACATATTACATATTAATTACATTTAAAAAATAATAGCCTATCAACATAATAATCTGAATCCGCAAAGTAATGTGTGGTTAAGTTATCAAATCAATGCACAGTACAGTACTTGAGTAAAATGTACTTAGTTACATTGCATCTTCTTATTCTTAACTTTGACACCAAGATTTTCCTTTTTACTTCAAATGTACTGTATATTGATGTCAGTTATCAGTGTCCTTGATCACTAGCAATCTGTATCGTATCAGCCCTGAAAAAACAATCCTGGTTGATCCCTAGCAGTGAAAAAAATCTTAGCGTCAAAATATAGAATAACCAGTGATAGAATGTAACTTAGTATAATTTACTCAAGTACTGTACTTTAGTACAATGCTGAGGTACATAGCAAGTAACTGCTTACACATCAAAAGATAAAGGGCAACATTATCATTCTGTTGGATTTGTTTGTGTCCAACTAATGAGACAAATGTCCACATCCAATATCAAAAATCTCATCGCTGCGGCCATTGCGTTCACCAGCTAACTTCCTGCCATTTGGCACTGGACAGGTAGCGCTCTACAATTTTGTCAGAGCCTGTTTACTAAAAAAAAATCTACCTGCTATAGACACCAGGTTGATAAGAGCAGTGAACCAAGACAGCGGTGGCGTGGGTATAAACCGATACTAAAAAACTGGGCAGAGCTGAGAGAAACTGCAGAGTTGGTGCTAATTCTCTGTGGGTTTGTCACTACAAGTGACTCCTCACACAGTGATCTTACCCATCAATAATAATAGTTATGATAGTTATCGTAAATATGATATCAAGTAATAATAACAATATTATAATAATGATAAAATATTGATTGGTGGAGCTTTAAAATGCATTCTGCCTAGACATCTTAAAGCACACATAGACCCCAAATTCCTAAATTAATTTCCAGTTTAACAGGTTCACCTTCAAGGATTTTCTAGAATCAAGTCATTGCATTTTAAGAGCATTGCAGTAACCTTACGGCCAAGATACTGATGCTGACAATTATAAAAAACAAGGGAAACTGCATTGGTAACAATAGACTCATCGCAACCCTGGCAGAAAAATGCTCTGATTATGCTTTCAATACTGTAATGTACGTATTGAGACATTTTTGTATAGACGTATGTGCCTGCGCCTTCTGAAAATATATATATATTTCAATTCGCGTGTGATTATTCACGCGTGACTTCTGTAAAGCACCAGCTCATGTCACATCTGATACAAGGAGATTTGACTTCATTATGTGACAAACACACAAAGACCACACACACACACACACACAGACGCAGAGTGCCGTGGAATTGCTTCAGTGTAGGAGCTAATTGAAGTGAAGTGAAGCAGATGCAGCAGGCTTCATGCTGCTCGTCTGCACCGCACTGCGCCCCGCTTCAACCCAACACACAACACCAGCGACTACACACAGTCCGCATGCTGCTCAACTCCTCTTTATGAAACAATGACAGCTATACCGGCTACAACAAACACCTTTCCCCAACTCTGCCCTTCTCCATTTGTCTTTTCTTCTGGCTGTCATTGTGTTTTAACACCTCTTCCATCCTTCCCGTCCTCTGTCAGCATGATGCGGACTCGCTGACCAATGACTAGTATCTAGAGGAGCTGTCAACCCTAATGCGGTAAACTCCCTGCCCACACCACACAGGGCCAGGCTGAACGACGCAGTAACACCCAGCACAGCGTCGATACTCGCCGGTGCTTCGGTTCAACACGAAAAATGACTTACAGTTCGCAGGAACTGGATTTCGTCCTCGCCCTCTCCTCCTTCAGCCATGGTAAGCTTTCACACGGAGATGCTCGTGCTGTGTCTGCGTGTGGAGCAGGAGCTGGCTGTACGTGTGTGTGGGGCGGTGTGCGCGTGTTTGAGACGGCAAAAGCCAACGCACAGCCGAGCTGGTCTCTCATTGGATGGCGCGCGCTCACTGAGGGAGGAGCTGCACAGGTGTGAGCGGGTGTGTGTGTGTGTGTGTGTGTGTGTGTGTGTGTGCGGGTGTGTGTGTGTGTGTGTGTGTG
>CAEMYA010000200.1:679415-703969 GCA_903131615.1 Diplodus sargus
CACTCGGCCGGTTTGGTACGGAAGCTCATTCCCGCCATCAACAGTGACAGCCATTCGCACTGCTAATTACATGATATGAAAACATTGCCATAAAGCGGAAGGAACTTTATCATACAAATGAAGGTACGTTAAAAGCCCGCTAACACATGGTTCTGTTTCCATTCCCTAATGTCACTTTAATAAAATGTGACGACCAGGACGCTGCTGCTGTAAGCAAACACAGAAACAAAACTTTTACAAGCTAGGCAGGGGAGCTTGACTTATCTCTCAGCATCAAAGTGTCAGTGTTAGCGGTGTTAGCTAGCTCCTGTTGGCTAGTGTGACCATAGAGAAGAAAGAAGAGTGATTTTCTGCTGCAGGAATTATTATGTTAAAATCTTGACGACAAGCAGGATCTTTGGTGTCAACACACAAGTTTACCTGTGTTAAAAAAGTCGTCAGTCAGCAACAAATTTGAGCCAGGTACATCCAGCTGCACCTATGAATAAACATGAAAAGAACAAATGATGAGTTAGATAATCACTGAATTATTCAACAGCTGTAGTTAGACTTGTTTTTAATGTTGCTATAAATAATCACCTTTCTTCTGTCTGACACAGCGTTTATTCCTTATGAAGAATAGGCTGCCATAGAGAAAGTAGGATGAATACTGTTGGTTAAAAACATACCTTTTGCATCATGTACCAAGTGTGGGTAAAAGAAGCGTTGTTTGTTAATGTTGAAAAAAATATAAAGGTATAGCAGAGTGAGTAAAATGAATCATCTTTGAGCTGTGATATATGTTAAAAATAAAACTTGTAAGAAACCTTTGTTAATATTGTCATTTTATAACTTACTTTTGGTATTAGAATCTATACCATATGGGGAAAAACTACAAGTAAAATCTTCTGTTAATTATTTAAGAGGAAAAATTAAAGGTTGAATATGTAATATGCTTATTAAAAGCTATATTTTTTCAAAAATAATACATCCACGGGCGTTTAGAGGGGCGCAGATTAAAAGTAATGCGTTTCCTTGAAAAATTATATTTAGTCTGAAATAAATAATTTAAGAAATTTTGACGGGTTCGGCATAGACTTCCTGTTTACATCGTACCAGCCAAATAGCGGCCGGCATTGCGGGTTGCCAATTTCGCAACCTCGGCAATGCTCGGCAAAGCTCGGCAAAGCTCGACACAGCTAGGCTGACACTGGGTAAAATGGCGGCGTCTGCAAGCTCTTCAGAGCCCCAGCGAACGGTGCGTTATCTGTCCCAGCAGCTGAGTGACCGGAGAAGAGCAAAAACCAGAGTAAATATTGGTGAAGCATACGCTCGATGGACTCAGGTAAAGGATTTCCACGGCATCAAAACACACGCGGAAATGGCGAACTATCTCCTGGATTGGTAAGCTAACTCGCTTGCTAACTTAGCTAACGTTACCTGTCGGTCAAACTTTTTTGCTGTCGCGACTACGATCTTGAGACACTAGATGGCAGCATTCAGCTCATATTTCATATTTCACCTTTAAATATAAATGGGTAAATCAGTATTTCACATGTAAACTAGTAACTGCATACATTCTATCATTATCATGGTAAAGTCTGCTTGGACCTGAAACTTTGGTTCAGCCACCACAAATTTGACAAAACATGCCTTGGAGGACCATTATTTTGACACTCAGGGCGTCAACAGAGCACATAGCCATTGGCTCTGTCAAAATTGGTTGACCTGAGGAGTCGGAGGAAAAACGCTGAAAAACATAACTTTAACCCTCTTCAGTGGCAGTCACCACAACAGAGATTACCAGGGTATTTAGTACAAACACTGACTTTAACCGTGATGAAGAGCACATCTACACCTATGTAGCCAACTGACACACACCAGAGAGCCTCTAATATTGGAGACACTATCCCATACAGTGACTTGCTCAAAAGGGGCCAAAAATGGGTTTGCCAAGGGACGGTCAAAAGTAGTTGCGCCTGTAGTCTCCATGTCTGTCATACTGCCTCTATATAAGAGAGAAAATCACAAACCCCTTAAACAGCATGCTTATCGTGTCCATCCAACAAAACCTGCCATGATGCAAAAGTACAATATCTTCTTGATCACGGTTTCGCTGTCCCATGCAGCTCCCCTTCGACACTTGTCCCAAAGTCCGACCAGACCTCACATTTCTGTAATGATTACCGTGAGGTTAACGCCGTTACCAAGCCAGACTCCTTGCCGTTCCCACTCATGGATGGCCTCATTGGTCGTGTGGGATCTGCTAAGTGCGTGGCAAAATTAGACCTCCTGAAAGGGTGCTGTCAGGTCCCACTAACTCGCCATGCGCCCGAGATTAGCACCTTTGTCACTCCTGATCATTTTTTACAGTACACCGTCATGCCGTTTGGGCTGACAAATGCACCTGCCACCTTCCAGCGGCTGATGAGTACTGTCCTGTGTGGTGTGGGTGACTGTGAAGTCTATTTCGATGATATTGTGGCATACTCCTCTACTTGTAACGTGATAAACCTATTTTTGACCATTTGTGTGCTGCCTCCCTTACCCTTAACCTGGCGAAATGTGAGTTCAGAAAGGCCATCATCACATACCTGGGCAGACAGGTAGGCCAAGGTCAGGTTGGCCCAGTGAGGGAGATGCAAGCCATTGTTGATTTTCCCGCTCACCAAATGCGTTGTGAGCTCCGTCGGTTCTTTGGGACGGCGGGGCACTACAGGGCCTTCTGTAAAGATGTGTCTGATGTAGTAGCTCTGCAGCGCTCCTGTGCTGGCCACATCCGATTTGTTCTTTTTCAAGGAAGATCAAGAAACATCAGCTACAGCACCATTGAGAAGAAGGCCTTAGCCCTTCTCTTGTTATTACGGCACCTCGAGGTGTACCTCGGGTCCAGCTCGGTGCCGAGAGTCGTGTTCTCTGACCCCGACCCGTTAGTCGTTATAAGTACAGGACTTCAACGAGATCCATTCTAAAAAAGGGTTAGACAGCGTCATGGCGGATGCTCTGTCACGTGTTCACTGAATCAAATATTTATTAGGGGATAAATGTTTGATTTTCAGGTGGGCAGCTGATATGACCCTGTGTCATTGTGTTTATATTTGATGCTGATCTGTCCCTCCTCCTCCTAGTGTGTGAGCAGTCTCCTCTGAGTGTGTGTGTGTGTGTGAGATTGGACCTGCTGGTTAGCTTGATTCACCTGATTGCTGACCCAGGATTGGTCAGAGGGAGGAAAGGAGCCCTTTTTGAAGCACCAACTGACTGCAGTCTTCCCCTCCATCTATTCTTCCACTGTCCAATTTGGACCAGTGTCGAATAACATTTGTTTTTGCTAGTGAATAAACAACAATATGATCATTTGTAAATTTGTATTAATAGAAAACAGTTGGATAGCCCAGGAGGAGGGAGAAGCCTTTGTCTTTAACCCTTTTTCTCCTGCTTTTCCTCATTTAGGAGTTAGATAAGATTTTGTTTTTATGTATTTTTTGATTTGTGCAAGTAAGATAGGGAAACAGCTTCTTTTGTTTGTTGTGTTGGCTTTGTCTCCCTCTGAAGCTAAATAAAAGGCTACTCGAAATATAATTCCCTGTGACACTGGCTTTTTTGGGAGTGGGAAGAATGGGGAGAAGCACATCATGGCATGTCTCTGGTTCCCCTAGACCAGGGGCGTAACATGTGCCACGCTCACGTGAAGCTGAAAGGCAGCTTTTTTTTACTCTCCTCATGATGATGCTTAATCGTCGAGACGACATATTCAGGTAAGCGCAAAGTTTATATGCTTTATGCTTTACTCTGGTACTGGTGAACCGGTCTGAATGTGTGGAAGTGTCAGTAGCGAGAAAAAATACAACTTTAGTTATATATTATGTTTCCACGTTTTACTGACAAGTGTGTGACAGAGCAAAATAATTAGTTATAAGAAGGTGTCCTCTCTTCTCCACTATATGCTTTAACTACAGGTGTGTTTATTGACCTGTAGCTATATTCAGTGTGTGTATATATGTATGTGTGTATACGTGTATATATAAATATAAAGCTATGATAAAATGTATGTTTTTGTGGATACATATATAGGAAATAAAATCAAAAAATATCATACACAACGCTTATTTCCATATAAAAAAAATATCCTTATAAAAAAAAAAGACGAAATAGTCAAAGTGATTAGCTAGAGGATTTTATTAGTTGTAGCAACACATACTAGAAATATTACAATAATCGAGAGGAGCACACAGTACTGTCACTTCATTCTCCTTTTCACTGCAATCAATCACCACACTTGCTTCCGGCCACCTGTCCCTTCATAGACCAGATTAGAGGTCTCAGAGATCGGGCTAGCTGTTGTATGGTTGGACTGGACCTTGCTGGGGGTCATGAAACCAAGTAAGGTTCATGGGAGTCAGACAGGTTTGGGAGGATGCTGCCCTTCATCAAAGGTCAGCACATCACTATGGTTCTATCAAAAATACAGTGACACTTTTGCCAGCAGAGCAAGAACTAGTACAGAAGTCTTTCATTCCTTGTGGAACAGAGCAACATGTAAACTCAACAATGGGTTGGCATTAATTCTTAAGCCTTGTATGATCACAGTTCCTCGTTGCTCTAACAAGTTATCTGTCTGGCAAATGCAACATCTTCATTTTCTATACATTTTATTTGACAGGAGGATAAAGATAAAAGACTGTTAGTACTAATTATAATAGTGTAATAACTGTTGGTGGTGGATTGCCGTCCATTACCACTGGATACTTGCCAGCAGGCAATTAACATCTGGAAGTGCTTAACGTTGATAGGGGCAAGGTATTTTCTCAGAATAAGGACATAAGGGGTATTTCTAAAGTACATCTGATCATCAGAAGTATAAATAACCCTGTGTGAATAAACTACGAATTTAAAACTGTCTTTTCTCCATATCATGTCAAAACCATTTGTAGATCTATACATCAGTAACAGTATCAAGTCACCCAGTGTGTATGCTGTAATATGACTCTTAATTTCTGGACATATTATACTCGTGACTGTCTGCATCAATGCATTAATACAATAATTTGAGTTGAGTTCTAAGTGGCTTTCCATTAAAAGAGTTTTGGTTTGGTTTGGTATGACAAGAGTAACAGTCTTAGCAGTTGCTACTTTGCTTCATGGCAAAAACAACAAAAAAATAAAACAACAAAAAACAATAAAATGTGCTTTTTTTTGCTGACACATAGGTAAACAAATTTTTTTTAGACAAGATAAAAAAAGACAATAAAAACAAATACTACCTCCTGATGGTCATATCACCAGTCATAATTGGTCAAACTTTGCTTCAGTGAAAGGTAAGAGGGATTTTTCACATGGCAGTAAAATAGGTTTGTGAGCACACAGTAAAGAAGAAGCCATACATGACCAAAGCTTCACGACAGTTTCATGTAGAGTAAAAGCATTTAAAGAGTTCATATTACGCTAATTTCCAGGTTCATACTTTTATTTTGGGGTCCTATTAGTATTGGTTTACTTTTTAACTTTAAAAGAAAAAAAAGACATTGTTTTTCTCATATGGTGAATTGCTTCAGCATCCCTTTGCAAGCTGTCTTGAACGATCTGTTTTAGCTACAGAGTAAGACATCTCACCTCTGTACAATCTTTGATGAGAGTTGCACATGCACATTAATGTTAGTTGTAGCACATCAGAGGAAGAGTAGCGCGGGTCATGCCAAGGAAGTTAGTGTGATCCAAAATAAAGCGGCTACAGCAAGCAGTAAGCATGGCTGCGGTTCAGCCATTTGCCAGATTATGCCAAAAAGTATAATATGACCTCTATAAAGTTCACTTTCAAACATGTAAACATGCATTATAGAGTACAATTATGAAACGGCCTTTGGCAGCCAGACAGGGCTGTACTAAAAACATACAAGGCAGCTGATTTGGTATAGATTGGTGTAGGGATGATCATTACCATCACCCTGGTTCCCTCGCCAAGGAGATTTTTTAAATTTGATTTTGGATTATTGTCACAAATAAGCACTACTTCTTCCTAGATGAGCACCACTTTTATGATTTTTGAAGCTGAAAATAAATCTACAAGTGTTAAATTAGAGTTAGAATAGTCTGTAACTTAAGTCTGCCTGTAACGCAGGATAGTGAGTTGAGTATGAGTATCCATGATGATGTTTTAAGACACACAAGCACTTTCTCAATTGTGGGACATCTAATGATGTGAATGTGAACTTGAATATAATCTTAAGACTGTGGTCACCACAGACTGTATATTTTAGGGATCCAACCAAATTCTAATAAATAACAAAAAACTGACTTTGAGATGAGGGAACAGGAAGTGCAAAAATGCGAACTGATTTCCAGGTTTTGGGACTCATTATTACACCACTCTATGACTTTGCTCAACGTAGACCAAGTCTTTCGTGCGATGCCAGGCTTGATTACTTAACAGTTGTTTTGATATGAGACGTACATATATGTATATAGTATACGTCTATAAACATTTTAGGTGGTTAAAATACATCTCGCTGTCGGTGCCGTTTAGCAGTACAATGCTCTGCTTCCCTGCCGATTCTACGCACTGCTTCTCCACACGGGGGGAGCAGTCGTCTGCTGCAGGTAATACACTGACAGGGGTTAAGTACCTCATACAACCGCACAGCACAAGACCCCAACTATCACTTTAAGTAGCTGGTCAGCTACATTGCATGGAATGTGTATACAAATTATTAACTTGAATTTTGCTTGATCATTTTATGAATACTGACAGAGTATGCACACACAGGATATTCTGCTGATGAATTATTCTATGTTATGTAATTCATAATTCAAAAGTTTTTTCATGTCCTTGGTGCTATGGCGAAAATAATTAATAAAACCCTTATTAAAGACAAACACAGATGTTAAATTTAATAAAATCCTAATTAAGAATCAATAATTGGTTACTGTATAGCTGATTTTTGTTTAGAGAAATTCCTGAAACTTGGCATCCGTACTACAATCCAAAGAAAGGCTACATGGAACATGACAACGTAATGAGACATAACTTTAAGCAAATTACACAGACTATAAAAACTGACAGCCCATTTTATTCACCAAATCGGAATGTAACAGCCAAGGGTTCTAACAGGCTTTGAGAAAGTGACACTGAACTGTCCAAAGTGGAACTGCCAAATGAGCTTTGAGAAGGTGCAACGAGGAATAAGGAGCATTTGCGATACTAGGGCAAAATGGCACAGACAGTAAACATGCTGTGTCAAAAGACTTACTGTATTATTCTCACTGAATAAAACAAAGTTAAACCCACACATCCTAACTTAGTTAGAGGAAGAGACCCATTCTGGGGATGTTTTAGACTTAGTGGGAGGATGGAGCGTGTCTAGCCCTCCTTTGCCGTGACACGTGGCTCAGCCAGTGAGCTGTGGATGATGCTGCTGATAGACTCCACCCCCTCTCCTTCCAGGAAGGTGCGGTGGTCTCCTTCAATGACTTGGACTGACACCTTGCCATCACATACCTGAAGAAAGACAGAACTGTCAGACAGAACTTTTTGAACTTATTCTGCACTCACTCAAGAGAGATTAAAAGATTTGTTTTTCACACATTGATGTTCCAGTATGTGCAGTCTCTCTGTGCTTGACTTGTGGCTATAGAGGTATTTGCATACATATATACACACATACACATACATAGACATACAAAAAAACATCTTGAACCTTGCACAACTGTGTGTAAGTATAGTTAGGTATGGTACCTCGTTGAGTTTGTAGTCAGCTCCTAGGTTTTGTTCATAATCACTGCTGGTTTTGGCACGCAGTAGCGTGACATTGCCATGGTATTTTGTCGCAGGCACATAGCCATCGGCAGCCTTCAGCTTGTAGTAGAAGGTGGTGGCTGCGAAGTGCAGTAAGTCTCGGCTGATGTTCTTGTGGCTAGAGGTGATCAGGTCCACCGCAATGTTGACGCGAGCTGCCAGGTCCGACAGAGGGAGAAGAGTGTCCAGAAGCTGCAAAATAAAGAGGAAAATAAGAGATTTGGGAGGAGACCCCAAAAGGAATTTACGTGTTGAAGCAAAATGTAGTGATCAACTGGACTACTGAGCAGTATATAAAAAAAAAGGGTTAGATCACATAGGAGGGTTACACATGATCTCACACACTACGTAATGTCTACTACGGTCTGTCTCCATCAAATTTGCTGATGAATGACCCTTCCTTATCCTAATTTTTGTTTTATTTTGTCATTTTATTTTCGTGCCGTGCTTCAGCACAAGGGAGAGCTGACCAAAATACTTAAACGGTGAACACGATACTGCTGTTTTCTCCTAAGGCCAAAAATAAATTATTGCAGCTGGAGAAGTAAATGAATCCAGATCAGGTATGCCGCACAAGTCCATTTTAAGCGTTTCATTATTTCAGTGTTAGAAAATAATATTAGAAAATGACACAATTTTTTCGAGTATTCCAATACAGAGCTTGAAAATGCACATTGTGTTGCAAATCTTCTAATTTTAGATGTAGAAGCAATATAACCCTGGTTTTGAAGTCATCGATATTGTAAAATATACTTAAAATGTGTGGGGAATCATGTGACCACATACAAGGCTGCAACTAGCACATGTGACAATGCAGTTATTCATCCATCATTAAGCTTTATAGTACAAATAGCTGCTATTGCTTAACGACATTAAAGAAAATAACAATTCAGACTAGATCTGGGTAAGGATTACAGTTGTTTACAAAGCTTTCAGTCCTTAAGAAAGCTAGGTAAGTAATCTTTATGTGTGTTACGATCAGTTAAAATCTGTTAGGAGTAGGAGGGAACATTTAAGAGGCTTAGGAGTTTTTTAAGCAGAGGAGAAACAAGTGGAAAGTCAACAAGATTGGAGAAATCTTACTATGAAACAAGAAATCTCTGTAGAAAACCGTTCATTCAGTCCACTTCATACTTGGCAGGTTTGTGGCCAATCACCCAATGAAGTGCAGTGTCAAATTTGGTGCATTAAGAGACTTGTGTGTCTTCAAAATGTAGGAATATTCAGACCACCGTTCTGTGCAACAGTGGTGGGAGTGGAGGCTGGGGGTTGGTATGGAGTGAGTCTCTCCCAGTATGTGACAGAAATACAAGCATATTTCTGTATTCATCAAAAAATGTCATGCTATTATTACTGTAGGCAACCATAGAATGTGTAGAATGATGTAGGCTCAGTTTGCTACATAACACACTGCCTGGCCAAAAAAAGGTAACCACCTGGATTTAACCAAGCAAACAGGTAAGAGCTTAATATGTTTCAGCTGGCGACAAGTATTTTAACCCTAACTGATGCTGTGAGTAGCTTGTTGTATCTTTAACAACTATGTCAAAAGACATCCTGTGGTCGTGGGAAAGATGCTACTCCTTTTCAGAAGGGCCAAATTGTTGGCTGGCATCTAGCGAAGAAAACAACGAAGGAGATTGCTGTAACTAAAGGAGAGTGGTGAACAATCACCTTCAAGGAAAAAAATATGGTCAGAAAAAAATCTTGAATGATCATGATCGGGGATAACTTAAAGGGGTACTATGCAACAATTTTAGCAAAAATTACCCTAATTTTGCAGGCTGAAAGTCATTCTGAATGTTCTTTGACACTTTCTGGGTCGTTTGGTGGTTGCTACGACTCCCCCTAGCGTTTCTGGACGGAGAAACGGAACATGCAACTTGCTGCCACCGGGCCGAGTTCAATCCGGATGTGAGTCGGCGGATGTATCCCACCGCCCCTCGAAAATGTAGTCAGATTGTAGTTTCGAAACTGCCTTACGGCAGACACACCCCAAAACATGGAACCGGGTGGATATAAACTGCCAGTTGCAAGGCAATTGTTGTATTCATCATGGATCAGTCGACTAAAAAGAGACCCAGGAAGCCACAGTCGGAAGAACAGAAGAAGAAGAAAAAGGAGCTTGACAAAAAAAGAGACCAGACACGAGTAAACATAGGAAGAGCTTCTGATAAGTCCAAAACAGATGCCGACTTGGCTGTGTTGTTGTTGAAATTGTAAGTGGATGAACTTTGTCTTTGCAACGTGACTTGATAGTCTTTTGAACAATGTTATTGCTGGACTGTTTTATTGGGAGCCCTGTATGTGTTTAGCTTGGTTTCTTGATGGCTCGCTCGATAGTTAGCGGGTGTTTAGCGTAGCAGTCACTTGCTACCAAACACGTTTTTTTGCGTTCTGAATCCAGCTTCTTGTTGTGTATTTAGTCAGTCTTCGAATGTCGCATGATTTGTCGCCTGTATCATGCAATATGTCCGGCTGAACACATAGAACTAAGTGCACTAATGCAGCGCCAGACATGACTCGCTGTTTAGCTGGCCGGCTTCTTTGAAAACAGATGCACGTGGTAACGTAGTAGCAGCTAGGTGGCCGGGGAGGCTCGTCAACAAGTCTTTACGACAGTGTATCTGCGCCGAAGCTGTAGGGGGAGCTCTGTAGCGAAAAACGTATGCACAAATCTGGTGCAAAGCTAGAAAACGGCGAAGGAATCTGGTCTGGAAACTGCTGCTGCATAGTCCGGCTTTAAAAGTTCAGTGAAATCAAATCGTAAAAAATCAACAGTAGAACACACAGGTGTTTAATAGGGATAGTACAAGAATACAATGCGCGGATTGATATGACTCGGCATGGCCAAAAGTGCTAGTGGACTCCCCATGATGCAGTGAGCGCCTCTGTACACATTCATGTCTCATTGCACTAAGTTGGCTTCTACAGCGTCTCTGTGCTTTCTGGTCTTGCTTTCTTTTTCTTATTGTTATTTCGACGCTTCGCCATAAAACACAAAGTCCTTACAACATACAGTTTCCCATTTACACCACATTGCTCACACATGTAGAGGGTGTCGCCCTGAAAACGTCTACGTATCAATGCTGTCTCATATCAATAGCGCCATCCATTGGACACTGGAAGTCAGCCTCATATCAATCAATCACACTTCCTACATACACACACATGCACAAAATGCACCTATTATTAACTGTATGTTCTACATGCTGCCTCTTAAAATTTTTCAACCTTGCTTAAATTATGGTGAGCATATGTGTGTTTGCACTTGTCGTGGAGACTTGCTGTACCTTGTTGTACTCGATGCCAGTGAACTGCTGGATGAAGGCACACAGGGCTTCAGTCTCAGCCTCAGACTCTTTACCTGGTGTCAGCTTGGCCCTGTAGGTCTGGAAACCAAGGAGGTAAAATTACAAAACTATAGTGAAATTAAATCTCATTTTGTTCCCATACTACATCATCCTGTGCACATACTGTCTCCAGTTTATTGATACATCGAATCATATTGTATGCACTTTGCCTTATGTGAGGGTGCTGTCTATGAACCAGTCTCAAACTACTGAATGATATAAAATGTGCAAAATACAAAAATGAAGAGTTAATTTTTTTTTCCTTCTTTGTGAAATGCACCTCTTAATACTCTCGAAATCCTGCAGATGCTACTAAACTAGATCGCATCATTGATTCACAATTCATTATTTATGGCTATTGTGTAGTGTAGTGTGTGTGTGTGTATGTGTGCGCAGGAAAATTAACGAGAAATTAGCTCTTTTCTCTAACCTGTGTGTATGCTGCCACATAGGAGTGTGATCCATCAAACAGAAAGAGATACTCCACTGGCCGATTCTGGGATTGAAGCTGCAAGCACATTTCAAATGCAACACAGGCACCAAAGGAGTAGCCAGCTATTCGATAAGGCCCGTCTGGCTGAACCTGTTTGATGCAGTTCACATAGTAGGCGGCAAGGGACTGGATGGTGTCCAGAGGGGCAGCTGGTGGAAAGGGGATACATTTAGATGAGCTTGGTTGGACAATGTATAATAAACATACAACCTATTTTTCAGGTTATTTTGTTTTTTTCGTTGTATGAGCCTAAATAAAGTGTGTATGTTGAACACAGAATACCTTTTGTGCACTGCAAGCCGTAGCAAGGCACGCTAAGCTTGAAAGCGAGCGTCTTAAAGGCGCCAATGGAGCCCTCAATGGGATGGACCAGGAACAATGGCCTCTCTTGGCTCTGAACCTTGTTCAGTGGCGTCACCGTGGGATCACTGGGGTTGACTAATAGCTGGGTCAGATCAGACTCCAACAACGAGTGAATGCCATCCCTCTTACTTGTAGCTTGGTGAGATTCTGGAATGTATGAATGAGCAAAAACAAAAATCTCAAAAAGCCACATCCCACATAGAACTGGATTAAAGACTAAAATCTCACAATACAGATTTCATTTTAATGTGTGTTTTTTTCTTCTGGCTGAATTAAGAGCAGTTCTTAATAATACCATTTGATCCACTTGGCTTGCTAGTGGCCAGCTCCTGCAGCTTGTTGATGGTGAGCTGGCGGATCTCTCTCATAGCCATGACGATGTCATAGTCACGCTCCAGAGTCTGGCGGACCTCCACACCCATCAAGGAGTCCAGGCCCAGGTCAGCCAATGAGGCGTCAGCATTCAGGCTGTTCACATCTCGTACCCCTGAGAGTGAAGAACGCAGTAAAGATCACATTTAGATGAAGGAACAAAAGAAAAGCAGACAGGAAGAATTGCTCTCTCTTTGGTATGACAAACAGTAAAAAAAAAATGAATGGTTGATCTCAAACAATAATTTAAAGATGCTTTGTAGACTTTCCAAATCAGCCCAAGACTGCAAAATTAAAACAGGGGCAACAGAAGGCAGACTTCACCTCGTTTGAAGATCAGATACTTCAAAAATCTTTGTTGGTAAAGACGGGTTTTGTACAGCTTTGCTCTTACCCAGAATGTGAGCTACAGCATCCACCAAGTTTCTCTGGCTTCCTGCCTCGCTCTTCACCACCGTCCTCTCTGCCAGTACAAAGCTTGACATCACTGGCTGCTGCTGGCAAAGGAAGCGGTCAAGCACATCCAGGCAGGATGTGATGCGCTGTGGCAGGGTGCCACCGATCACGGTTTCATTGTCTCCCATATTCTCCAGGACCACACCTACGTCGCCAATGGCACCCCACTGAATTGCCAGTCCAGGTAAGCCATCGTAGCGACGTTTTTCACACACGCGCTCCATGGCGGAGTTGGCGTAACCGTAGTTACTTTGGCCGGCATTTCCACGGCCACAGCTGACGGAGGAGAAGGCCACAAAGTAGCTGAGGTCCGGGCACATCTTTCTTGTCACTCTAAAGTAATAAAGTAAAGGAATGGAAGTGAGTGCATCAACATGCAGAGAGAAAAAAAGTCCTTATTCAAAGTTTCCTGATTTTAACACAAGGCTGTGTGTGTGTGTGTGTGTGTGTGTGTGTGTGTGCGCGCGTCTTACTTGTCCAGGTTTATGGTTCCATCATATTTGGGTTTGTTAACATCAACGAAGAGCTGAGGAGTCAGATTCTCCAGCATTCCATCTTTCAGCACCTGATATTGACATATCAAAAAGAGACATGTGTTACACAAAAAGAACAGCAACTTGACTTAATAAATATTAATATTAATTATTTAAATCACTGACATAATCAGTCAGGATCTACAGTAATGTTTATTGACATTCTGCATTCTTCTATACATCTAAAAAGGTCACACACACACACAATTCAGGCTCATGCAGTAAATAAGCTTGGAGCAAAGCTGCTGTCCTGATGCCTAAATCCTGAGCTCAATCAGATCGGTTTGAAAAATATTTATTTGAGGCTGAAAGTGTTATTGTATTTTATCTGGTGAGTTTCATCTGTTCTATCAACTTTTTAACTACAACTTTTAGTTTTTCTGCACGCTCCACAACACGTGCTGCAGTGACATCAATGTATGCATGGAAACGTTTAAAATGACTGAAAGCAGCCTCTCTATTCATTAAAACAGAATGCGGTGCATTTTATATGACTGACTTTAGACCAGGTTTTTGCTGGCAGTAGCGTAGTCACTTTCTGCTGCTTCAAGATAGCAAAGCTCTGAGACAGTGCTTCAGGACTGTGGTGCTCTGAGTAAACCGGCCAAGGAACACAAACCGGTCTCTCAGTGAAGGTGTGTGTGAGAAGGGAGGTCAAGCTGCTTTTTGTTTATGCACCACTGAGAGAAATTATCACAGTAAAGAACTACGGTGTATATACTAACATTTTCACAATAAAATACTGATGGTTAGCAAATATTATCACCATGTTTAACATCTTAGTTGATGCTGAATGCCTGTGCAAAATTCTATGGCAATCCATTATAATAAATGCCACCTGACTGACATGCCCCTTTTCCGTTGGTCAAAAATCCCACTTGAACCTGCAGAGATCGGCTTTTGTGTGCAATTAGTATGTGTACACCAGGAATTTACACCAGAGTTAATTGACTCTGCAGGCACAGGTTTTTATCACCTCGGCTCGGCTCTCCCATTAAATTACGTTCAAATCATGATAGTGAAATGAGTCATTTCGTGGGGGTTGTGACGCTCAAAAGAATTTATCCAAGGTTATACAAATGCTTCTTTCACAAGGGGTGTATTGTTGTCTTCTCTTCTGTTACAACTGTGTACGGCGCATTTGTGACGTTAAACATAAAACGTGACACTTCAGATAAAAATCAAAGACTTGCCTGTGGGCAGCGGTAATGGGATCTATATGCAATTTTTAGTGGGTGTCAACACGTTTTAAAAACAAACAAATAGTGTAGATCCACTAATTGTGGTGGAAAAGCGGCAATAGATTGACATTGCCATCCACAAATCCACGGTGCTCATGAACCTGGCTCAAGCACTGCTGAAAACAGACATTCTGTGTGAGTTAACAGTATGAGTCAGGCATTGGGAATGAAACCAACAAAGCCAACCAATTAGAGGGAGGCAGAGTAGGGCAGGTCTTATAAGAAGGAGTATGTCCTCTTCAGCAGTATGACTGCGCCCTCTGCTGTTCAAAAAGAACAATACAATGATAAGGAGGGAGAAAATGTTATTCTTCTCTTGTTAGTTCCATGAGCTTTACGGGCAGAATAGCTGCATGATAGGTTGGTAGTTACTGTCACAGTCCCAAGACAACATCGCAATTTTTTTTTCTAAGTATTTTCTATATTTGAAACAAAAAGAGAATAAGAGTACAATTTCTGATTCTGATTTAAAAATGAGAAGGAGCAGAAAGGGTTTGGATGATGAGGTGACTTGGTGTGTTACCATGGCGAGGTTGAAGACACCGCCCACTGGGCCCAGTGTGCAGGCCTCAGCGATGAGTCGCTCTGCTCCCTCCAGTGTGCTGACATCATTAGTCGACACTAGCACTTCCACATCTTGACTCTGCCATTCATGCACCCGCTTTGCCTGGTAACCTACAACAGTTCAAGTAGAAAAAAACAAACAACATTTACAGCAACGCCAAGAACTTACTGTAACATGGTACCCCTTTGTTACTTTTTATAATTTTTGCCGTGTGACATTGCTGTCAGACAGCCACTTGAAGTCTGTGGTGCAAAACAATGCAGGCACAGCTGCACTTGTGCGTAGGAATATTGACGTTGTACGGTTGGGAATGTAGGTGCCAAAGGAAAAGGCTGTCTGATGGCAATGCAGAGCCCTACTTTGTGGCACTACCGTTTACAGCAGTACAACACTCTGCTTCCCTGCTGGTGCTACATGCTGCTTCTCCACACAGGGGGAGAGCTGACGATCATCGATTGCAGGTAACACATTGACTAAAGATAAATACACTGCTCCTGATGAGCATGGCAGCATCTGCCATCAGTGTATGAATGTGTGTGTGAATGGGTGAATATGACAAGTGTTGTAAAGCGGCCTTGAGTGGTCGGTCGACTGGAAAATCGCTATAGAAATACGAGTCCATGTACCATAAGTACCTCATACAACTCCACATCAAAAGACTAGGCACTATCACTCTAAGGCCTGTCACCTGTTTTACCAGCTAATCAGTGAAGAGTTCAGTTGACAGAATGTTTTTAGTGCCAAACAACAACCTCTACCCTTTATATGGTGTGGCGGAACAACACACACTTAACAACAATTAATCGCTCTCTATGAATCATTAATGTAACTGAGCAGCAGCCTCAGAGGCTTTGTGTCATTGTGCCTTACCGTTCCTGATTCCTGATCTGGAAGTTAGCACTAGTTTGCGCGCTCCTCTCTCTGTCAACCACTGCGCAAGCTCCAGACCAAAGCCTCCCAGTCCACCAGTGATGATGTAGGAGTGGGAGGAACGGCAGAAGGTGCGACAGATAGCTGGAATAGAAAAAGGGGAAGCACTTTCCACTGATGAGTCCTTCTCCTCCAAACGGACCTGTGTGAAGAAAGGAATTGGTAAGAGAATACACATTGGTGTAGTGTAGTGTGGTGTGGTGTGGTATTTTCCAGCTATAGTCATATAACAAGTATGTGAACTGAATCACTATGGTGCAAGGATCTTTCAGGATTACTATGTTTTCATTTGACAATGTTGTCATCCATTTTTTGAGCAGCATCCAACAGGCACTTGAGTTATTAATTCTTTCGTACTCTTTTTATAATACATCATGACAGGTTGGTCCATTAAGAACAATCTAGTCCTCTCATACTTGAAGGCTGAATAAAAGAGGAGACACTGACCTGCAGGAGAACCTTGCCAATATGCTTGCCCTGAGCCATGTATCGGAATGCTTCCTCCACTTGGTCCCTCTCAAACACTGTGGTCTTAAGAGGCTGAACTACACCGCTCGCAATGCCCTCCTTCAGCAGCTGGTACACTTCCTCCCACTCCTGATTGCCCTCTTCAAAGAGAGCATCCAGTAGGATGCCATGGAAAGCAACATTCTTCAGGAACAGAGCCATGCCTAGAGACAACACAACAACATGATAACACCGTCTAGTGCTGACCACGGTGAAGGTGAAGCACTCCTGGGACAGCCTGCAGTTATTTGCTAAATAGAATGTCTCATCGGTGTTTCCCACACATTCACTTATTTGTGGCGGTCCACCACAATATCGACACTGGCCGCCACATATTGATTTTCTATTTTTTGAGCTCCACTTCCTGTTCCCACTCAATCAAGACAGCACACCCGTCAGTAAGTAGCATGATGTTATATACTCTGATACAGTGGATGGCGGAGTGGTTTTTAATCTGCCGGTAAAATCAATGAAGCCAAGTCGTGTAATTACATCGTCATGTGATGCACTGGAGAGTTTTTCCAAAAAGATTTTGTGAGACTTTGTGAAAGAGGCATCTGTAAAATGGTAATAAAAGCCTCACAACCCCCACAAAAGCTTGCCGCAAAACAGTAAGTATGTTGACTCAGTAGGCAGAAGTATAGAGTGCGCATGCTCTATAGCACCCAGCTGGACAGCCATCGCCACAATTGAAGTCTGATTCTGTGGGAAACACTGGTCATGGGATGAAAGTAACTTTTACAGATTACGCTGAGCACAGTGAATGCGACTCAAGTGCTCTCGCAGACACACTGTTTAGTATGTGGGTTTGTGCTGGTCTTTTGTTGAATTGATTCTTTATATTTATAAGTAACCCTTTTTACAGCCTGAAAGAAATGATTCAAGACTAAATGTCTAAACAGCAAAATGCTAACTGCAGCCTTTCTTCCCCTCATTAATTAAGTGGAAATGCCATTTCAGTTTGAACATAAAATGTATTCTTCGCCAGAGAACAAATGAAGCGATCAGAAGCTACAGTCACTGGCTGTGCCCACAGAGCTTCAACAGAATCATGTTCATCATGCCTTTATCTTACCCCTTGAATGCAGTGGTCATCTTACAGCCACATTTTCAATGTTTAATTCTCAGTTTCAAATCAGCAGCTGTCTAAACTGGCAGTGTGACAACTCCTGTTTCACTGAGCCAGAAATGAATCCATCCAATTCCGACTGTATGCTCTTTATCCTGTTTTAGATCACAACGGCAAACTGACTGCTTGATTCCTCTGAACATGTCTTTGTATTCTTGTGTGTGTACCTTCAAGCCACTCGACTTGTCTAAGCTCTGAGCATACTGCCAACATGGTCACCTGTTATCACTACCTGCCCAATGCAAAAACAGTAGGCTACAACTGGCCCCGAGTATTTTATACACTATGAGGTGGTTAATCAGCCCAATTTCCCTTTTCGATTCGATTCCGATTATTGAAGTCTCGATTCCATTACAATTACATCGATTTTCGATTATTAACGATTATCGATTCGATTTTTGATTATTAACGATTTATCTTCCATTTAACATTAGTCAGCTGCTGAATTATTTTACTTCTCTTTTGAGTAACACCTTACAGCACCTTTAATATTGTATAGTGTAACTGTAATATCCAAATTATTATTTTTTACTTTGTTTTAAATGTAGTCTTTCACTGTTTAAAGAAAGTTGCCAAGCTCCGCAGCCAGACTCATGTTAGAAGCATTGTTGGTGACGAGAACCAGCTCGTGTTTCTCTATTCCCCACTCGTCTGCCATTGCTTTGAGAAACTCACACATAGCTTGAGTGGTCATAATCCATAGCTCTCGTCTGAAGTACGTAGGACATTAGCTTCCATTAACTGCTGACATAATGAGCTGTAACGGTCATGTATGAGACTGTAGCTCTGGATGTCCAGGCATCGCAGGTTATTGCTATGCTGTGAGCAGAGTTGAGGGACACATGCATGGAAAGCTTTGTCTCCTTGTAAGGATTTGGAATCGATTTAAGCGTGAAAAAGTTCCGGGATGGAATAACATATCTTTGCTCCAGACTGTGGACCATGTAGCGGAAGCCAGTAAGAGGAGGAGTCCAGTTTGTATTAGTATTATTATTTATTTATTTTTAAATCGATCTTTGGAAATTTAATAATCGACTGATAATCGTCAATATTATAATCGCTATTAATCAATAATCGATTTTTTTCACCACCCCAATACACTACTCAAAAAAGTTTAAGGAACACTTTAATCACACATCAAACCTTGATGAACAAATCATTCAAGTTGAAAATATTTACTGAGGTACATTGTATTATTTTTTGAGAATAAAATGAAGTTGCAATGGTCAGTCGAGACCAAAATCATCAACCAATTGAGGGCTAGATCCAAACTCGGACAGTGTCCTGCAGGATCTCCTTCCAGACCTGGATCAGGGTATAAGTGAGCCCCTGGACAGCCTGTGGCGGTACTTGGCAGTGCCGGATACACCACTACATAACATCCAATAGGTGCTTAATTGGATTTAAGTCAGTTGGACAAAGAGGGCCAACAGATGGTATCTGCCACCCAGGAAACTGACTTGGTGTTATATTGTGACAAGTGTTCCATTATTTTTTTTGCGTATTGTATTTGGAAAGCTTAAAGGAGAAGATGACACGTCCACTGTTCCATAAGCATGACTGTGTGAGTCCAAAGCTGCCTACTGACCCAGTGGGGAGTTGTTGGACAGGTCGTATTTGCCGATCTCCAGGAATCGCCCATGTCTGGCTAGGCAGCGGATACTAGCCTGCAGCTTCTCCTCAGCCAAAGAGTTCAGCACCACATTTACACCTAAAAGACAGATACATAAATTACTACATATGCATTGTTCTGTATTTTGAGTGTAATATAAACAGCACTGCAAAGTTGTCTTGTGTGCAAAGTTCTCAATCCACACACTATGGAGAAGTTGATCTCATAATGTAATGTGATTTCACTTATTTCCAAAATGAGTTCTTTTAAGGGAGACCTCAATCCCTTAGTATAATGTGGTATCATTGTATTTTTAGTCCAAGTCAATATTTTCTTTGAAACTTAGTGCAGTGCATTCTACATATATACTGTATGCGTTATATGTCTTTGAAAAGGGGGCTATTATTCTAGCCTATAGAGAGACTATGTTGAGTTGTAGGAAGCAAGGTATGTGTAACACAATTTCCACTACTGAAAGGGGTGTCTGACCTTTTCCCTGTGTGTGGAGAAGAACGTGCTGTTCAAAAGAGGTATCTCTGGAGTTGGCGAAGGCTTCTGCTGAGAGCAGAGGGAACCTCTCCTGCAGGTAGGCTTGCTTCTCCTTTGAGCCTAGTTATACAACACACAAACAGGTAAGGGTTAAAAAATGATTTCTACATTTTTTAAATCTCACAATTATTTCATAGTTTATATATACTTTATTATATTAGTATGACTTACTGGAAATGAGATAATCTCTCTTTAGTTTCTCATAACTATAACACATGAGCAATGATTAAGAGTAAAAAACATTAAATGTAATTTTTTTTTTAAATGGTCTACTGTGGAGCATTTTTTTCAAAGTGGCAAAAAAGTGAACAAGATGTTTTTTTGTCTCTGTGACAGTGTTCAATGTGTTTTAAATACTAACCGACTGTAGTGAAGACTTTACAGTTTCTACTGAGTGCTATGGCAATGGCAGCCTGGCCAACTCCCCCTGACCCAGAGTGGATAAGAACAGTCTCTCCAGGACGCAGCCTGCCACGAACTACCAGAGAGTAGTAGGCTGTAGCGTAGACCACTGGCACTGAGGCTGCCTGCTCCAGTGTCCTATACACAGACACAGACACACAGACACAGACACACACACACACACACACACACACACACACACACACACACACACACACACACACAAAGATATGTCATTTAGTAACATTTTCCCCCTAAAAAAACATTGACTTGTTGACTTTTAAAGTATTTCAACTTTTCATTGAATAACAATACATTTATGTTTATAGCAAAAATTCATTAACCACCATTACATGCCTGTATAAACTTAACACTAAATGTGTTGATAAACACATGAAAAATAGAACTGTAGCATTAGAATGTGCCAGAAGCCAGAACATTTGGGCTTTAAGGGCTAAAATCTTTCTCCATAGGGGGCTTAAACCCAGTCCCCCCCAAGCTGGTTGTTTTTCCCCACTGGCTGACTACTCCACATACTCTTGGAAAGCCTTGTATACATGTACAGTACGTACTGCAGGACCGTGTTGTATAAAATTACGTGACCTGGTCTTAAGACCAAATTAAAATACATTTGAAACATATCTTCCACACACGCGCACACGCACGCTTAAAAATGTGACACTGACCAGGTAGAGGGAACATTCCAGAGGAAGCGTTTGTCAGCAGCCACACTTGTTGCCAGGCCTTTGGCAGCTAGAAGCCCCATCACACGCTGACCACTAGGGTCATGACCAGAAAACTCCATGCCCAACATGCACTGCTGCAGAGATAGGCCACCTACAGAATGTATGATGAACAGGAGAAGTTAGTTGTCTAAATGTGGTTGCTTACAATTTGGCTTATTACTATTTCTATATTAGTGTATACTACTATAATAACAGATATCACAAGATGCTGTTGGTTACTACTGTTATAAGAACCAAGAAAGTGCAAGATTCCTTGTTGTGTGTCTTCTATACACTCTCTACCTGGGATAGCATCTGGTGGCAGTTTGCCCGTGGCCAGCATTATATCTCTGAAGTTGAGTGAACTGTAGTAGACGCGACACAGTTGCATGTTGGGGTTGTTAGCCTCAGAGTGGTTGAGAGGGGACGCAATCCAGGACAGTGAAGACAGGTCACCTCGAGTCAACACGTTGACATAAGCCTGCTCTGTCATTTGTTCCTTTAGATCTGACAACCACAAAACACAAGACAAATGTTTCAGTGAAAGGTTGCGGTCATATGCAAAATCAATATGAATAGCGATAATAACACATTTTTACAAATACTCTTTTTGAAATACTCAAAGATGCTTCACAAAAGACCCTTACAAAACAAAAACACATAAAAAGAGGGGGTCAAAAGTTGTAGGCAGTGTTTAAGCGGTGTGTTTTGAGGCATTTCATTAATGTGGAATGAGTTCCAGAGGGTGGGAGAAGCAATAGAAACCTGTTGCCCAGGTTATTCCCCAGTCAAAGCTTTATGGAATAGTCACTGTTGAAGAAAGCTCATCAGATCTTGACTTGTTCACCCGAAGGCATGTTGGAGATCTCAATCCAATAGAGATTTTGTGGCTGGCTTTGAAAAAGGCTGTTCGCGCCCTTTCCCTATCCCAGTTTTGCAAAGATGAATGGAGTAAAATTACAGTGTCTCTTTACTTAATATGGTTTGAACATCTAATTCATAGGAAATGGACAGAATCTGAAGGATGCTCTAGAACTATAGTGGCCAGCTATACTCTTTGCTGTAGCCTTCTTTGACAAGCAGCGACCATTAAAAAGAGGCTCAGATAGCCGTGGAGCTCATCGACTCTTGCAGTATGATAGCATTGCAACTGCCATGTTCTGCTTTAATCTGTTTTCATGCCTGCCGAAATGAAGGATTAGGGTGGACAACAGAATCAGAAGCCTATCAGTCCATACGAACCGTAAGGTATGAGCTGGTGCCTGAAGACTCCCCAGTGTCCATCTCTGAACACATTCATAACCAGATCACCCTCAAGCACCCTCTGCAAAGACTTATCAGCTGGCTGGAGTCTTGGTGCCTCTGAGGCCTTGTTCAGATTGGACACAAACGCACAGCTGGTGAAGAAGGAAAAAAAGAAAGAGAAATTCATTAAAAAGGCAACACAGTATAAAAACAATTTGACTGGTCTGATTTACCAAATACATGGATAAACAGGTGTAAACTGTGATTTGGTTATCATGTTCTTCACATGCAACATCTATTGCATGTCTGTCGATCCTGGAAGAGGAATCCCTTCCTGAGGTTTCTTCCATCTTTTATTTCCCACTGTTAAAAGTTTTTTTTCCAATATGGCAAGTTTTTCCACTCAAGTCGAGGGTCTAAAGACAGAGGATGTCACTCACTTTGACATTTGAATCTTTGAATGCTGCAGCTCACTGTCTCTGTCTATAGATATATAGACATTAAAATTGTGGAGCAGTGGTGGCAGCTGTGTAACCTGTTTATGTATGTTTGTGATTTTAACAAATGATACACTTTATGTACATTGTTCAGGCCAATTCTACTGCTGTTACACAATGGAAATTAGAATGTATGATAGAGTATATTTCCTACCGTATTCTGTTGCCACCTGGTTCCTGCCGTAGACAGTTGACCATTCCCACAATGCCACAGTGAGCCTGAGAGGCAGTCAACCACACTGGACAGTCTGATGACTCCGCCATCGTTGCCTGTAGCATATATCCACACAGTTACCCACAATTATGACTAATGTCACATTTGTTTAAGTAGAAACAATAAGCTATTCATGACTTGTAAATACAAGCTATATTCACGTAGACATGCCTTGCAGTAAAATAATGCTTAATGTCTGAGTTTCAAAATGCCCCACGTAACTTTAGACATGTTTGTAACACTTAATTTTTTAAGCAGCTAACATGTCGGTATTGGTATATTGCACTTTTCATGCAAAGATTCTAGCCCAAAAAGCTTTATATAATAAGAGGATAAAAACAGGAAAAGCATACAGTGCAAGCAAAACTTTATCATTTTAATAAATAAAACCAGAAGAAGCACAGGTTGAATTAAAATGAAGCACATACAGATAAAACATTATATATCTAAAGGCATAAAATGTCAATTAAAAAACAGAATGAGGGACACCGTGAAGCCTGCATAAGTAGTTAGTTGTGGTAGAGAAAGGCTAGTTTGAGAGATAGGAGATGTATTTCTAGGTGTTGTTTAATAGTGTCAATAAAGCCTGCCTCTCTGAAATATTTAGGTAGGTTGTTCCACAGTTCGGGAGCATAGCTAATAAAAGCTGGCATCTCAAATTTTCTTTTTGGTGGTTTTGAGGAACTAAAAAAATCAAGCAGTAGAGGATCATGAGGGATCATACAACCACAAGGAATCTATGATGTAGGTCGGTCCCAAGTCATCTTTGTTTTTGTGAGCTGACTAGAAGTAGAATTTTGGATTTAGTCCATTTACTTTTTATTAAGACCGGTGAGAAGTTCATTCCAATAGTCTACTCTAGTCTAAACATAAAAAAAAGAGAATCTACTCCAATTTTCCTGCCATTTTGACTTGAAAATGTTTTTTCAAGACACTCTTTGACATTTTCAAAAAACAGACACATTCAGAATGTTATGGAACTCACCTTGAGTGTCTCCACCCACTTGTAGTCAGTGCTTTCCACAGGTAGGAAGACTGGCTTTTTACTTGGAGAGGGACAGCGACAAAGAAAGAGGGCTGAGCCATAGAAAGACTTCCTGACAGCTACGAGGTTAAGAGAGGCCTCAGAGAACACCTTCTCCCACTCAGTCTGACAAAAAGAGGAAGTTATATCAGTCAAACATCACCTCCCATCACAAAATCAATCTGATCTGATGTCAGCATCTTAGCTACTGGATCAGCACACATAACTTAAAATACACTTATAAGCTTCTTGCTTTGGGGATGTTTAAATTATGCAAATTGACAGAATAATGGTTCTATCAAACTGAGGAACTATTCTTATTCTAAGAAACACTAACAGTGTGCAGAGGCCCTGAGGGGACATGGGCACAATATAAAGGTCATTACATTTCTGGTGAGCATGAGTTAATATCGCAAGAGCACGAAAATCATATGTCATAATATCTATATGAGATATCTATATATTGCTCACAGAAAAAAGTATCTCGTGCTCACAAAAGGGAGAAGACAAGGCGCTGCTCCAGTAATCAGAAGGAGGTGCATAGAAATAGCTGATTAGTAGCAACCGCTGATCATA
>CAEMYA010000200.1:704438-766767 GCA_903131615.1 Diplodus sargus
TGAGAAACACCAACATTGTGCAGAGGCCCTGAGGGGACATGGGCACAATATAAAGGTCATTAGAGGGGGGGGCAGTTCATTCAGACTTAAGACATACAGAGCATGTGGTTAGGTTTCTTAGCCTACCACTTTCTGTGGATGTAAATACAACTAATTCCAAAATGAGTGTGGTGCTATAATCAGCTGTTTCTGCTAATCAGCTGTTTCTAGACGCAGCTCCCTGTTGATTTCAGAGTGATTGTTATGAATGCTTTGATCCATGTACAAAGCTCTGTTTGTGATTGTTGATGTGTTACATGACTTCATCTCTCCCTCTGAGGCTGGAGCAGAACCCGACTATGTTGTGATTTCTCGTTTACAAATGAAACATGAGATTGTTTTTTTTTGTTTTTGTCATCCATACTTTTGTGATGTCTATAACGATGCACAAAAAAGATTATTATTGTTAAAAAAAAAAACGTACTAAGTAAGCTTTAAATAATTCAAACACCGTCTCCACTGACCTGTGTGAGTAGTCCTCGTTGCTGGCTGCTGCTCTGGGCAGTGCTGGAGAGGAAGGCAACTGTTTCCCCGAGAGTCTCTCCCTTCAACAGGGTGTGAAGGAGTATGAAGCCTCCTTGTTTGGCTCCAGAAGCCAGATTTGTCACCAGCAGTCCAGGATCTGTCCTTAGAGGGCCCCAGGAGTGGTTACACAACACCAGATCTGCCCCTCCTATGCCTCCAGGAGCTGGGCCCATCAGTGGGTCCCACTGAGCTGAAGTGACTGCAAGCTCTTCCAGAGTGGCCTGATGGGGGGTAAGAAGATCCAGGCGGGTTGCCGTGGCAGTGTAATCCACACGTAGCATGGGCTGGATGTTGAGGAGGGCGACCACACGAGGGAAGAGTTGGCCATCATTGGAAAGAGCCTGGCAATGGACGTAAAAGTGAGGAGCGTTAACAACTACATATATTCTGTGACTGGGGCATAATTCAGCCATTCTGCAGGTACTGGATGATTTTTATCTAGTTTTTTAGTCTACCTCCAGGACTTTGATCTTGCCAGGCATGCTGTTTTCTATGGTGGTGTCCAGGCAATGTCTTAGGGCTGGACTGTCTACAAGGCCCTGTAGCAGACTGTCCTGCAGTAGACACACCCTCTCCTTCTCCACCATTTGTTCCAGCTCAGACTGAAGGTTCCCATTGAGCTCCAGGCGGCAGAGCAGGGCCAGCAACCGCACCAGGCTGGGCTCAGAGGGCTCAGCACTGGGAAGAGGGCCGTCTGATTCCCCTTGCAGCCCAGGTATGGAGAGCTTGACGCCGTGAGGGGCCAGTTTATGCTGAAGTCTGTAGATTAAACCTGGATGGGGAGTACAGAGGGTTAGAATATCATTTTAAATACTATTTATTTAATTTCCTTTAGTAATATGTTCCTTAGTCTTTGAGAACCCATCTCCTTTTAGAGCCCAGTGTTAATATCTAATATTAGCAAAAATAAAAGATAATGGCGATAGCTGCTTTGATATCTTTTTTCCCCACCGCAGTCAACAGTGTTAAAAAAGAACTTGTAAACATGATGTGCAGATGCTGAGAACAAATTAATTCAAAGGCTTTTAGGCTTTTAATCTGGTTGTTAGGATCCCCCTGGTGTCTGTGGGAAATCATGATATGCTAATGCCACAATTATTTGAAATTCTAATAAGGATCCCAAAGTTTGCTAAGAAAACAACTATGTCAAAATGACTTGTGATAAAATTTTGGGCAACAACATTTTTACAACTTCTGTTGTTGGATTCATACAGCCATGGAGAATAATTATACAGTCTTTGGTTCAGGTATTTAACTCTCAGTATCAACATCATACTACGGATGAATGATGTGGATTTTTTTCAGCCGATATCAATAACCTGCTACTCACGGCCGACACCAATACTTGATCATTTTACATTTTTGTATTTTAAAAAGAATTCCATAACCTGTACTTTATGCACACCGTAGTAAAAAAGTATTCAGATGTAGTTAACAGAGACGAGCTCTTATAAGATTTCTGTTAAAACTTATCATCTTTGGAAAATGTATCGAATATTAATTATGTTGTAATATTATTACAACATATTATTATGAATCATATTATTATGAACTGTTGGCAGATACATGTTTAGAGTAATAGGGGGAAACTGGGGGAAATGCATTTTTAAAAAAAACACATGGATCAACATCATGATGTGTATCCTCACGCCTATTTTGGTTCCGCAGCACGGAAATGACACATTGGCGCGGCTTCACGTCTGCTTGGTACAGCGTGAACAAACAAAGGCGGAGAAAAGGCGAGCCTCTGTGTGAAAAGCTGACTTGCCCTCCATACAGGACTTGTACCTTTTAAGGGTTGGGAAATGGGCAGGTAACATCTCTGCAGACCACTTCAACCCCAGACACAAACTGTTCAAGTCTTGTCAGGCAATCACTCTGATGAACAGTCAGAAAAACCACCATGCATTAACCCCTGACCCCTGCCTCTTCTCAAACATGTAAATACTGTTAAAAAAAAGAGTTTCTCTGTAAATACTGCTAAAATTCTGCATTGCATCTTGTACATATTAGTCTTCATTTTTGAATTTTAAATTTTTCTATTTAATGTTTGAAAAAAAACAAACTATTCCCTGTACATTGAGAGCAAAAACAGCCGACTCTGATTCCGATTCTGTACTTTACTCACAGATATGTTTATGTACTAAATACCATTATATTAGTTCATTGTAAACAAAATTTTAAGCTCTTGATAGATTAATAGATTAATGATGTCCCCTGATGTAATAATTAAGTGATACAGCCGCAAAGATGATAGAGTGTATATTTGTTGTACCTTTGCAAAGTCTCAGCTGCTCTGAGAGTTTCCCATTGGCCGAGAGGTATTCTGTCTTCACATATGGAACAAACACAAACTCCTCCAGGGTGGGAGGACTCTGCTGCTGCTGCCGACGAGGTGCCACGGTAGCATGCAGACCGCAGATCTGGACTCCCCCAGCAACAACGGAGTCAAAGCAACGGTTTATGTGGACATTCGTGGCTACAGGAATGAGAGGAAAGAGATGTGAAGGTTTGATGTGGAGTATAGATATACAGACATACAGAAAGTAAGCATGTTTCTATTCAGACTGAACAACTGAGATGATAAACTGTAAAGCATGACTGTGATTATTCTTGTGTTAATATGGACTATAGAAAATCAATTGTGATTAAATTGATACACACACCTTGTTTTCCATCTGTGTAGTCGCAGACCATCCCCAGATGAACAGCTGGATCGACACAGACTGAGCGGATCCTTGTTGGCAATCGCAGACTACGACCGGACAGTCCAACCACCGACATCTGCAGCATGGTGTCCAGAAAGGTCACCCAGTTTCCTGTCCACTGCAGTTTCCCGCTGTCACCTAAAAACAGCCAGTCAATATGATAGTGGCCAGTTGGCAAACACAATGTATACTGTAACGCTACTTATGTTTGGGAAATTCTGTGGATAACATAAATACAGTACAGGAATAACTTATGGCCAATTATTAAAAAATGCAATGAGAGAGGTCTCGTGGAAATATTAGTATTAGATATCAAATGAAAGCTTTCTGTGCCAAAAGGAGATTGTAATAAAAAGAACACTGAATGGCGTTACGGTAAAAAAAGCGTTTTGATCATTTCCAAAAAGAATGGAAGTGAGCTGACACCCCTTTTGCTACTGAAGACGGCATCACAGTTAAAGCATGCAAACAATACTTAAGTAAAACTGGTTGAGAGGAAAGCATGGTTAAACATGAAAAAAATGTTAGTCACTGTGGACAAAAGCCTCTGCTAAATGCCCCAAATGTAATTGCAAACGTAAATGTAAATGTAAAAAATACATTTATTATTTCCAAAGGTATCTGACTTGAGTCTTGCAAGAAAGAGCAGCCAAAAACAAGGGAGGAATAGCTAAAGAAAAGATTAAACAACCAGGTCCACTTCAGATATTTGCAATTCAGGGAGCTTTTTGACTGAGAAGTAAAACACAACACAACTTCTACAGCAAGTAATTCTTTAACCATCATCATATTTTTAAATGTCTACAGCAAAAGTTGGCATATGCAATGCATTTCTATTAATCAATCAGAAAGCTTTTAATCAATCAATTAGAATTTTTTAAATTGCCTGACGGACCTAATTTGTTCTTTTTGGACAGACCTGACTCATACCTGACCTGTAAGCCATGAAAACGTTTGCCATTATGGCACACTAACAAGTGACACCACCAGTGCTTCCACTATAATCATCCCTCCTTTAATATAGTAAGCTACATCTAATGGAAAAAAAACAATAAGTAGACCTATAGAGACTAATGAACAATACAAACTACTCAGATTTTTTGTTTGACAGCTTTAGTTACTAGTTACCTTTCATATAAAAAAAATTCATCAGAACCCTAAACCATCGGGCTGAGACTAAATCAGAAAGAAAGGAGAAGGAACACGAGCACATAAAACCTGTGGCAATCCAAACTAGACCTTTGTCAAAACCACTAAAAGATCCAGAGAAGACAGAGAGGAGGAGACAAGAAAATGTGACAACAACGTTATTCCTTACATCGCAGGAATATCGGTGAAACTCAGGAGGATCTTAAATAAACAACATATCCCGGTTCACTTCAAACCTACCAACACGGTGAGGCAGAAACTTGTCCATCCTAAGGACAAAACGCCCAGGCATAAACAGAGTAATGTAGTTTACGCTGTTCAGTGCAACCAGGAATGCACAGTTTTTTACTTTGGAGAGACAAAACAAAATCTCCATAAATTGATGGCACAACACAGGAAATGTCAAGACTCTATGTCAAACTGGAACGACCATCTTTGAACAGAGGAGGTGGCCTAAGACATTACTTATCACCCATCAGCACAATGCAGTACTGAGTTCTCTCTCCAGACATCTTAATAACTATTCACACCTGTCCTGGATGACTCTGTAAGGACACTCCCGCACAGAGCGTAAAAACCTGCAACTCCCCTACAAAAAAACCCTTAAAAAAGGTTTCAAAAGGCTAACACAAACAAGCATTACTGTTACCTGTATTGTTGGACTCCAAGATGCCTTGGAAGGTCTTCCCATAGTCATAGCCACGCAGTCGCAGCTCTTTGTAGATGTCATGTGCTGTAAGCTTCATCTTGGAGTCACCGTTGTTGTGGCCAGCTTGATGACTTATCTGATGATGAAACGAATCGAGAGGTGCATCCTCCAGAATGCTCACCTTACCTGAAAATCACATGCAGAACATGAGGCAGAGATTTTTGGAAGGACCAAAGGATTTTTTTCACATGTTCACTAATGCAAAGTGGAGCGACAAAGGAGCAATTAGTGCAGGTGTGTTTGCACTGTCAAAACCTACATACCACTAACTGCCAGGTTCCCATTTTCTGAAACCTCAAACTTGTTGGTGGCAGGCATGAGACGCACCTCCAACTGGACAGAGCCTGAGAGGAAAATCAGATGAACATTGAACTAGAAGTTAGGCAGCTCCTCAGTCCATCACAGTCAAAGATGTGACCCCACCAGGGTGCTCAAACCCCTGCTGCTCCTCTCTCACCTGTCTTTGGCAGGATGGTGGCCCTGTGGATGGTGACATCCTCAAAGGTTACAGGGGTGTTTTCCATGACAACCCCCAGATTTCTCACCAAGGTACGCCAGGCCAGCACCAGGTAACCCGTCGCCGGGTAGAGGACACGCCCATCGATGCAGTGTCCAATCAGGTAAAAGTCTGGAGACTCGGGGTTTATGTCTGTTGTTGGTCAAGAAGATTTGGACACAGAGCACATCAAGAGGTCATATGCAATGGCAAAGCACTGTTTAATATTTTTTCTTTAACAGGCTATGACACACAAGGGTGGAACTGCTTTTCAACCCAGATTTACATCCTTACCGATGTTATAGACAGTGGCAGAATTAGATCCTCCTGAGCCAGAGGGAAAATCCTCTGTCTTGGGGACATCCCAAGTTTGGGCATGGTCCCACTGCACCAAGGGGGAGATCAGAGGGGTACCAACTGGTACAGGGTACTTCACTTCTGGATAGAGCTTGTTAGCATCCACGTTGATGCTAAAGAAGTGCATTAAAAATAATATGCTAATTATCAATTATAAGCAACCTGAATCTACCTAGAGTACTCAAAGTGGAAAGCTGAACAGCGGGCTTCACTGCAAAGCCCATCCAGAAAAGATCCTCCTGAAACTAGACCAATACACAGTCAATCAGTAAATGCAGATAGAGTGAGATTTACTGACCCATTCATGTAAATTTTGCCAATGTTTGAGAGGAAGAACTCAAGGTTGTTGGTGTGGCCTCTCTTCATCAGGGGGAGGATGGAACATGTGGGCTTCAAACCACGCTTCAGGATGGCCTGTGCAGAAAAAAATGTATGAGAGTGGCTCCCAAACCATGGTAGTCTCTAGTCAGACAAACATCATCCCAATTACATGACATTTACAGGTTTACAAGTAACAGGTGGGTGTGCCCTCCTATGGCGCCACACCCCGACCTACATGGGGCGAGGGCCCGTTCATCGCCGCTTTCAGTTTTAATTCTTTTTTTGCCTTTCCCAATGCACGTAGTTCACTCTCCTTTTTTGCCCCGCCTCAAGTTGCTAATTTAAGTAAATAAGTGTAATTAAGTTTTTTTTCATCCTAAAACCAATTTAATTGAATTAATTGATGACTCTGAGAAGCCAGTCAAGAACTCAAATAATGATGTTTGCATCACTGCTGATGCGTGTCGAAAGTCTAGCACACACAACCCACGTTATGTCATTTAATAGACACATTATGTTTTTCCCATTACAACTGCTGGCCTGGCTTTACTCAGTTTGACTCGGCACATCAGCCCAGCATGGAAGGGATTTTCATTTCCATGACAACAAGGCTACCTGCTTGAAGGTTTGTCTCTAGTGACGTGCCTTTCATGTGTACTGGTCAAATGAGCGACTGTAAACGCTCTTCCTCTTCACAGTCCTATCAAAAAAGCTGCAAACAAAGCTTTACTAATACAGTGGCAAACACATTCAATTTCCTATAAATTCTTGACGATAAAACTCCTCCATTTAGTCATTAAAAAGCCTTCATGATGAAAAAGCTGAATCAGGAAAGTTGTGTTTTCATCAACAACTTAACGTGACTCAGCTACCAGCTAAAAGCAAATGCAATGAAAGAGTAAAAACAGCAGATATCTAAAAGTATAAACAGGGACATCGGAGATAACCTAAACTAAATCCGCCTTTCTGTCAGGTTTCCTGCACAGACCTGAGGTGAGTCTCACAGCGCAACAGTCTCATGGTCGTGAGACGTTTGATAAACTCCTGCTTTTCTGAGGGAATAGCCTATCAGCAACCTGCTGAGCATACCTGCAGTAGAGCATGAGGTGCTATCTCCACCACCACAGCATTTTCAGGCACCAGACGGAGAGCCTCCTGGAACAGCACGGGGCTCACGAGGTTGTTGACATGGTAGTCAGCCGAGCTGTACAGAGCCAGTGGAGAGTCCCACTCAGACTGAGGGATGCTGGTGCTCACCCAACGGGATGAACGCTTCCGTGGCTCCTTTATCACCTGCACGCAGTATGTTGAATTTGCAGGATATAAAACAGAGTTAGACTCTGATGAGATGATGAAGAATTTTGTTAAATAATAAAGTAAGTAATTAGCTAATATCATGTGTGTAAAACAGAAAACACTGTGAAATAGTGCATTTCATATAGAATATTACTACATCAAATCAAGGTGGGATTGTATAACTTTAACAGCAGGGGTCACTGTTGCATATTGTTTAAACACATCAGCCCGACATACCTTCTTCAGAGCAGCCAACAAGGTTGGAGCAATGGAGGCCATGTAGTAGGAGTGGAAAGCTACACCAGCGCTGCGCACCTCCTTTGCGAACACTCCCTGCTCTTTCAGCTCCAACACAAATTTACTAATTGCGTCCTGTTGAAAAACACACATATGTCAAGTTCCATCACTGGTAAAAGTTATTATAATCATAGCCCCTTTCATACATGAGCCCTTTTCAAGGAGAATCGAGCATTATCGCTGCAGCGGCAGTTCACTAATTACAAGACAGCAACTTCTATAACCCAATAATGTAAGAAGAGAAACACTTGGTGAGTTAAAGTTTTTTGACGGGAACAGATGCAGTATTTGAGCAGAAATGTGACGAAGAGTCAGTAGGACAGACAATTCTCCACTTATGGTTCGCCAATGCTTCAATGTGTGAACACACCTGACAATCTCCTGTTGTTTGCGGCATGTGTGAACAAGCAAATGTGGACAATATCTGATCTGATTCTCTGGATATTGTCAAGAGTTCAGATGTGATGAAAGAGGCTAATATTTACATTTGATAACAGAGTCGCTATGTTTGTACAGCCTGACACTTCTTCACCCCCTGCTGTGTTTTTTCACAAAAAGTTAAACTCTGAATCTGAAAGCGAAAGTCTTGTAGTTTTGCTGACCAATTTGAATAGCTATGTGCAAAAATGTCCACAATGGTGTTCTTTCATACCCCTAGTAGGCTATTCGGCGAAAGCATTGGTAACATTAATATTCTGCTCACTACCTTCCCTTCCCTTCTCTCATGTAAAGCAGGTTCCCAGTTGTTGGGACAGTCTATAATTCAGGTTCTCTCTGTGTTAACAGTGCTGTCTAAGACATGGGGCCCTATCTATAGACTTTCTATAGCACATGGTCTAAAGTACATGGGGCTAGTCTGTTTTGGACCTGTCCATTTTGCGAGTTAAACAGTGGATAATCTAGGCACAAAGTGAGGCACATGGTGCAAAGGGGGTGTATTTTGACTCTGAATTAGTCATGGGTGTTTATTGGGTGGAACAATAATGAGGGCATTCCGAGTGCTGTCTCCCATTCCCTATTATAGCTGTGTGTGTCTGTGGATCAGGCAGGACGAGTCATAATCATCCTGATCAATAACCGGTGGGATGAGCGGGATGAAGTACATCCTTAATCAGGAAAATATTAATGAGACTACCTGCAGTGATCCTTCTGCAGTAGAAACAATGTGTGTATCTCGACAATAATTTGTGCATTTGCGCAAGAGGGACAGCTGATAAACTTTATTGATTATTTAAAACTCTTGACCTGCTGACAGGATCGGTTAGTATTTGGTATGAATTTATTAACCCTTTTTGTTGCTGCTGTAGCTTTCTGATGCCTCGAGATAGCAATTCACCATCTGTGCGCCTGCAGACACCTCACTTTAAGACCGACACGCCTATGGGCACACATGTGGGCACAAACACATTTGCCATTTACACAGCATGAGTGCTGAGTGTGAAAGTGACAACTGTGTCGGTCTGAAACTAGCAATTACACTTGTGCTGTGCTGTGCCCTGCTTTGCACCTTGCGTAAGATAGAGCCCATAGTGTCATAGAATGTTTCACCTGAGGACCGGAGATTGTTACAGTGTCCTCAGCGTTGTGGCAGGCTGGGACCACTCCCTGAGGGCACTGAGTCAGGCATTCCTTCCAAGTCAACCCTGGAACACAGGCAGCAAGCACAAAGGAAAAACATGCACAGAAACTAAATAAATGTGAAGAACAATAAAAACACATCGATTTGTTGGGATTTCCTTGTCCTCTCAAATAGAAGATATATGACAGAAAGGGATCTATCAAGTACTGTATCATTCTTGCACAGGTGATTCTTATCTGATCTGTGGATTTGCTGACCCCTGTTATTGCTATCAGCCAGTAACAATATAGGGGAAATTAGTATCACACAGGCCCCTTTTTAATTTCTTTTTTTTTTTACTGGAAATATGCTATCAAGATTTAATATGTGGCTCTGCTGTCAAGTCCGATCATATTTTTAGGTACCAAATTAGCTGATTCATGGACCTTTTTCACAGCAAAATGAATGATGTGGTTTGTTTGATGAGTCAAAATTGACCACAAAATCATACAATGAAATCAACAGTCACTATCCTTGAGTAACAAGCACACAGTAGTTGACTCATTGACATTTTAGTTAGTGTTGTATATAATCATTTCCCAATATAATTGCCAAGTGTACAGACATCTAGCGACCCACTGCACTGGTGTCCAGGGCAAGTACACAACTTTTCGCAACTAAATTAAACACAGTAAGCAAAAAATGTCTGCTTAACAAAGTAAACACACAATAAATAATTGGCTTGTTTATATGAAAACCCCAAATAATCTGTATCGCTACAGAGAAAAAAAAGCTAGCCTGGCTGATATAATCTTCATTTTCAGTGATCCAGATGTCTGTGATGTTTCTGAAACAGTATATTCTTGTAAAACCCTTGGTGGAAACAGAAATCTAAAACTATTAACCCTCATACACACACACTGGTAAGAACTTCACTCATCTCATCTGGATGACAGACATGACAATTACATACTTGACTAGACTCTGAAATTTTTCATTCCAAACAAGCACACTTGACAATTAATTCCTTCTCTCAATACAATGTGCTTATTCAGTGACACCAGCTGTTTGTTATGATATAAAGAATCACTGCTCTCTCTTACCAACTGCAGCCATTCCTCCAGGAGGAAGATTGGCCTCCTTGATGCAGATGCCTCTCCAGTAGGCAGCAAGGACGGCCTCACTGTGGCTAAGGGAACCATCAGCGTAGCCACAGGCCAGCTCCCCCACCGAGTGCCCTACGATGCCATCAGGCTGCAGACCCAGCTTAGTGAGCAGATCAATCTCAGCTATCTGTAAGAATGTGAGCCCCAGAACACACATAGGGTTATTTCCACTTCTCTGTTGGATCTCTTTGTGTTTTAACATAACCTCGGCCAAATCGAATGTGTGCATATGCTCTATACCTATTTTCTTAGCAAGTGTTGGGACCGATAGATGTAGTCATTCATTATGGATTTCAAAATGGACTCTAAACTGAACTCAGCTTCCCACAATTCCCCAGTATTCACAACTATGTGCAAAACTCCAGCCCCTTCCTTTGGTCCCTCTCTTTTGACTGCCCTCAAGTGCTCTTCTCCACCTCTATCCCCACGGGGCTACCTGCCCTCAAGATCTACTCTTCTGGATTCTTCTGGGCCTAACAGCTGCTGAGAGCTACAAGCTAAATTTGCAGCAGGCCCAAAGAACATCTCCTCACTGCAGCAACACAAGGTCCTGCACGTATTCCAGATCAGTTAGCGCCAGCAGCTGCGACGCAAAGCTTGCCAGCTAACTCCACGATCTGAGGAACACGAGGTAAGTTAGCACAGAGCTGCTACCCCTGCAGAGGAAAGGAGCGACCAGTTTCCTCCATCTGCTGTCTTTCATCAAACCTTGCACAGCAAGAACAGCATTGTTCAACATTGGAATTCCAACCTTCTCCTATTTGGCTCATCAGCAAAGAAACCACCAGCACCTTTTCTTCAAAGACTGGTAACGTTGAACTGGGCCTAGATAGCATATCATAGAACGGCTAAGCACTGCGCTTTTAACTCTGGTTGATGTAATGCACATGTGTTAAATGTATGTGTTTTTTCACTGTTTTGGTGTTATTGTGATCTCAAATCAAATCAAATCAAATCAATTTTATTTATATAGCCCAAAATCACAATCACATTGTCTCAATGGGCTTTACAGTCTGTACAGTGAACAACATCCTCTGTCCTTAGACCCTCGATTCGAGTGAGGAAAAACTTCACATGTTGATGGAAAAAAAACCTTTTAACAGGGTAAAAAAAAACAATGGAAGAAACCTCAGGTAGAGCCACAGAGGAGGGATCCCTCTTCCAGGACGGACAGACATGCAATAGATGTTGCGTGTACAGAAAGAGCAGCAATCACAGTTTACAAGTTACATCAACAGAAAGTCTGATACAAGTTGGGTTATTGGTTGTTTGCTTCCTACACGGCTAATTTGACGTTTCAAACAGACCCAGGGTCTTTGCACGCAACTAACATTCTTCTCTAACCTGGCATCACGTAGACGGATAGACAGACAGACTGACTGACTGACAGACACACACACTCAGCAGCAACATGACTAAACAACCAGATGGAATTTTCATTGTAGCTAGTGATTTAATCAAACAAACCTCTGAACTGTTCTACCTATATTCCATCAGCATGTGTTCAGATCCACATCAGAGAAAGAAATATCCTGGACCATGTGTATACAAATATTCCTGGCAGCTATAAAGCCCTCATACATCCTCACTTTGGCCAAGCAGATCATATTTCTCTGCTTCTTCTCCCTACATACTCACAAAAAAAGGCAGCTAGCAAAAAAAGTCAAAGACTCAACTTTTAGAGAAATGCAGTCCTATGTCACATCCATAAGCTTGGCCAATAATTTAAGCTTGAACGACTGAAATCACAGTGGATTGTCACACAATTTTCAAGTGTATTCAATCAGTTTGGCATTGTACACCAGTTTAAAACACATCCATGAATGATGACGATCACTGTAGGTGCGGCATCCTTAACCTCCTAAGTCAGAGGCATGACAGCAAATTGATCTGAATGCACCCTTAAAGCGTGGACAGATGAAGCAACAGCAGCCCTACAGGACAGCCTGCATGTAGAACAAAGCCTAAACGCAGCGTCCTTCACTAGCAAAGCCTGGTAAACTAATCGTCCATTGTCAGTTCCGCAGCAGCCTGATACACGGAGAAGATAAAAACAGCTGCACGCACGTTTCACTGCAGTCCCATCATAACATGTTGTTAGAAACATCAGCTTTTGCCTGCACAGTTACTGTTACTAAATAGGAGCACACAAAAAACACTTTTACTCGCCTAGGCCACAGTCTTGAATCTAGTTGAACGAGTCAAAACTGCCCCGTGTTTACCAAAGACATTACGGATCCAGAGAAGAGCTGTGCAACCCAGCCTCTCACTGCTTCAGAAGGTTAGCCCTCAGAAAACGCCCACTTTGACCCATTTTCTTTGCCCATCTCAACTCTGCTGTTTGAACAGCCACCACAGGACTCTGCAATACCTTCAATCCAGCAACTATTGTGTCTCCGTAATCTTAAGCATGACTTATTGGAGATTTATGGTTAATGACTTTGGGGAACCCCTTAATACAGGCAAAACTTGTTCATAAACCATTTTTCCATGCACATGTCTGGTAACCATTAAACATGTGAGCAAAGTTTTCAAGCATGTTCAGGCCCTCAAAAATATGATACATTTTTGTTAGGACTAATACAAACGTCTTGCATTTCAACGGGGTCCTAAACAGGGTCAGCCCTTGCTCCCCAAATGTTTACTATACCTGTATTGCAGCGAGGCTAACAAAGGCATGAACAGTGTCTTCAAATGTGGTGTCGTCTGCCTCCATGAGTAGGCGGGACACAACCAGGCCGGTGTCCTTCAGGGCAGCATCTGACCGCAAGATGGACTCTCTGAAGTCTGGCAGCTGCATGAGACTGCGGCCCATACCAGCCCATTGTGTTCCCATACCTGTCATAGATACAACAGCCACTCACTTTAATCAAGCAATATACTGTTCGCAGAAAAGATCAGTCTGAGGAGATCTAAATTCCCACTTCAAAATGTAATAATAATAAAAAAAAGTAATTGTTTGAGCGGGCAGTATTTGCATTGGTGTCCAAGGTGATTGCTTGATTCTACTCACCCAAATTACAAATTCTTAATCATGACTCTTGGTATCTTTCAATGAAGATAATTTTGGTTTTATTTGTTCTGGTTTTTAGATTCTCTAACATTTCTCCTTTCCCAAAAGCAATGGAGGGGATGGAACTGTATTTTTGTTAGTCAACATTGAAACATGACATTTTAAAAAATCAACAGCAACATCAAATCTGGATAATCCGGAAAGTAATCTGCGAGGTCTGAACCATTTATATTGGCAATCTGCCTACAGAAAAAAGTCTTTAAAAGAAGCAAAATCATCTTACTCTATAGATAATAAGAAGCAATTTAGTGTTTTCCCATAGGATGGAACTGTAGCAACGAAAGAGTCATATGCATGCAAATTTGTTTTTGTACACTGGCAAAGTGCACTGTTTACATCCACTGGCACCGAACTGTCATTCATTCTTACAATTATTCATACTTACTCACTTACATGCTTTTTTGTAGAATTAACCTGCAACACCACAGTGTTGTTTTATCAGTTTCTGCTAATTAACTGAATTTTAAGAAATGTTCAGTGATAAAATAACTTAGATTCCCTCAGACATATGAATGATAATTTAAACAGGATTCGTAAAGGGTCATCATACATTTTTCAACTGTCTCTGATTGACAGCTGTGTTTTCCCACATGTTTCTATCAAATGACTACATGTGTTGTAATGCTACTGTGCAACACTCACATGAAGCTGCAGCATAGTTTTTTTTTTTTTACCCTTTTCTGAAAATGATAACCCTGACTCTGTGTTCAACAATGCTTGCTTCAGTGTTTACATCAACCCAATGCTTGATCTGATTGTTTAGCTAACAGATTCAGGTGCAAGTTCCTTGTTTATATGCTGTACTTACAGACCCATTCTTCATAAAACTGAGATCTGTTGTTTTGTCTGATTGTTCATTTGTTAGATGACTTACCTGAACAGATGTACCACAGCGGCCTGCCAGTGACCTGCACCTGCTGCACGTCAGTGACATCAGTCTGAGAGCCAATCAGAGCGTAGCCCCGGTAGGGCATGCTGGCAGTAGGAATTCCTGCCACCTCATTAAGCAAAGACAGGAAGTTGTCATCTGCAGGGTGTTCCTTCCCCTTTTGAAGCAAGCTGTTCACTGCAGCCTCTGTACGGCCACAAGCCTGAAGCATTCTGGGAACCATCCTTGGTGGTGCGGTCACATCAGCTGATTTCTCAGCTGGACGAAGGATCACATGAACATTGGAACCTCCAAATCCAAAGGAGTTGATGCCTACGATGCCACGTTGAATAGTAGTAGGCCGGTCAACGACTTGAACCCTACCATCAGTGAGGGCGGGAATGTCTGGGTTAGGATTGTTGAAGTGCAGGTTGGGTGCCCAGACCCCTCTCTCCAAAGAAAGCAACACCTTTGTGTAGGATGAAAAATAACAAATAAAATAAAAACAAATATGAGATCAAGAGCAGAATCTTAAATTTGAAATATATAGAACAGCTCATTATCAATTCCTTCTCATTTGTTGATTTGGTGTCAAAGATGCCCAGCCTCTTCCCTTTTTGAAAATGATGACATATTGCAGTAAAGACTCACTGTAATTAATTTCTCATAAAGGTAAATTATCTCGTTTAGTATGAGACATAGTATACTTCATATTGTATATGTGCAAACAGGATTTAATTTACTCCAAACTAAAATGTTCATATTGGGAGAACACCAGTGACGACACTCGTCTACCATCTAATCATTAACCTTTCACTTTGTGCAATAGTCAAATAGCCAAATATCTTGCTTGGCTCCTTCCATATCTGCCCAGTCAAGTTGGAGGTACCAGCCATAAGAAGGTATATGTCACCTATATCCAAGTTTAACAGCTTGATGAAGTCAAAAATGTTGTTGTATGTATGCATTTGAAGTCCGAAAAGGGCTCAACCTTTCAAAACATCTGACAATCACACTCACTTTATGAAGTGTTTAGCCAGCTGTGCGTAAAAGTAAAAGTACTTGGGGTTTAAACCTCTCTCTCTCTCAAATTCTCTTTTTTTATTCCTCTACCAACCACCATAATTTTTATTCTGTGTGCACAACCACAAACGACATCAAAAATGTCTTCCAGGGTGAAAAAGTGTACATTATTATCCCCAATTTTACAATCATTTGTGTACAAAGACACAGAAAAGACACAGAGTTCTTGCAGAGATTAGAAATGCAGTGGGGTGCAGCCAGCCACCGTTCTAGTGTGGACATTCAAGAGGTAGAAAAATATAGTGACCGCATTTATGGTATAAAAAACCCCCAATAAATATCAAGCCTCAATTTAAAGAAAGACGAAAGTAACAGAGCAGACTTTTACCTTGGCCAGGGCAGCCATTCCAGAGGCCGGTTCTGGATGGCCCATGTTAGACTTAGTGGAGCCAATAAGCAGAGGCTCTCGCTTTGACTGACAAAACACATTGACAATGCCATTCACTTCCTGTGGGTCGCCAACCTGTGGGTACATAGCAGAGATGATGCAGAGACATTCCTGGTTAGTGATGTTAGACAAGTGTGTGAAGATGGCTTTATTCATTTTCAGATTTTAAAAAAGCAGCGTGTGCTCATGAATGTCTGTTATCAACTATCCAAACTAGACTTATGTATGCACTGACCTTTGTTCCCGTGCCATGGGCTTCAATATATTCAACCTGCTCTGGCATTATATTTGCCTCCTGGTAGAGAGAACCAACCAGCCTCTGCTGCATCTCACCTGAAGGAAACGTTACACCTAAGGGACCAATAAGAGTGTGTGAGGACAAGCATTATACGCCTTACCATAACTGTTGTGTAACTGCTACTGCACGACAGTTGATATTTCTGCTTAAATCTGCGATTTACAGAAAGCTTTTTCTGAGGTGCAATTGAATTACTATGATGTTAAAAGAATGCATGCGACTCAGGATGCAAATTGAGTTTCTTTTGACTGTTGTTGCCTGAAGAAAACTATGGTTACCAAATTAGAAAATGTTTTAATTACAAATGATCCATCTTCGAACACTTTTCAGCTGTAGTTTGAACTTTGAGACAGAAGTGAAAACCCTGTGAAATGTGTCATCAAGATAACAAGAATAATCCACAGGTCTGTACAGAGCTGAAACAACTGATTGATAAATGGATCAAGAAACTCAGTCTAAAACAATATTGCCAACTGATTCAAATCAGGATACAAAAGTCAATTAGCTAGCTTACAAGATATGGATAGACAGTTGAAGGACCACACCAGCCAATAGTCATTTTTATTTGTTTTCTTCTGCTCTTTTATAATCATTAAAATCATAAAGTATTTTAAATGTAAGCATTTAACATTGTAGCATTTGATCCAGAATGTCATGTGAGACTATAATGACCACATTTCTTCACACAGAGATCTTAATATATCATCCAATCTTTCTTGACCAACTCTTACATTATGCAAAATGTTGCTAGTTGTGATGCTGTGTTCTTGTGTCAAAGCATGAGCTGAGATCTTGCAGGCCTTTAGCCTCCTTACCCTGCTCTTTGTATCCATCTGTGTTGTTGCCAGCATTGACCACTGTGGCATACACCCTTTTAGCCACCGACTGCTTGGTCAGTAGTACTGCCACTGCTGCCTCAGAACGGCAGTATCCATTTCCTGGTCAAAAGAATGATAAAAAGGCACAAACTATTATCACTTCATATCATTATGTATTCACAGACACAGACACACAGTGCATCAAAAAGTATAAATAATGCACATAATGCACAGTTTAACCAAAATGACTCGAAGATTGTGATGAAGATATACACATTTGGACTTCGGATTCACCACTTTGATTTTGCCATTTGCCAACTACTGAATGTCTCCCATCTGCCTCCTGCCCCCTCCCAAGACCCTTTGATCCTGATGATCCAGCATGAGCCTGAGTCTACAGAGGGTCAACTGCTGTGTGGAAGATGTCCTGCCTTGTCCCTGTGACAAAGACAACGTGCCTCTGTGGCTTCAAGGACTACAGACCTGTGGCACTGACCTCTCACATCATAAAGACCCCGGAGAGGCTCATCATGGGGCAGCTCCAGCCCTTGGTCAAACCACTCTTGGACCCCCCTTAAGTGCGCCTATCAGCCCAAACTTTGAGTTGAGGACGCCATAATCTACCTGCTCAACCGTGTCTACATCCACCTGGATAACCCAGCGAGCACAGTGAGAGTCATGTTTTTTGACCTCTCCAGTGCATTCAACACCATCCGTCCTACTCTATTTGGTCAGAAGCTGTCAGCGATGCAGGTGGATTCCCCCCTTGTGACCTGGATTATTGACTATCTGATTGGCAGACCACAGTGTGTGTGCTTACAACGCTGTGTGTCAGATAGATTGGTCAACACCAGGGCCCCACAGGGGACTGTCCTCTCTCCCTTCCTCTTCACCCTCTACACCACAGACTTTAACTACTGCACAGAGACCCGTCATCTCCAGAAGTTCTCAGATGACTCAGCAAAAGTTGGATGTATCAGTGAGGGTGTTGATGAGTTCAAGACTGCTGTGAACAACTTTGTCACATGGTGTGCTCTACAGGAAGGGACATAGTCGTCTCTATTTTCCGAGACAGCTGAGGTCCTTCAACATCTGCCGGACTATGCTCAGGATGTTTTAGGAGTCTGTGGTGGTCAGTGCTGTCCTCTATGCTGCTGTATATTGGGGCAGAACAGACTGATCTATAAGGCCAGTGATGTTGTGGGAGTGGAGCTGGACTCTTTGACAGTGGTGTCAGAAAGGAGGATGCTGTGACATGTCATCTTGGACAATGGCTCCCATCCACTCCATGACGTGGCGGTCAGCCACAGGAGCACATTCAGCAACAGACTAATCCCACCATAGAGTGCCACAGGAAATCATTCCTGCCTGTGGCCATCAAACTGTTCTGTTCTGTTCCTCGCTCCGAGTGTTTGACAATCGAAGTCAATAGGAGGACTCTGGACACTTTGTTTCTCTCTGATGTGCAAGAATTAATAAAAACATGTGCAATAATCAATATATTTTCAACTGTAGCATTGTTATTATTATTACTATTATTACTCTGTATATATATTATCATTATTATCATTATCATTATTCTGCATATTCGGGACTTTAAATGGGAGCAGCTGTAATGCAGCTGAAATATTACCAAAAAGGCGCTTTTGCTTTTTGTCTCATCAGTCAACTCTCCTTTCTGTCCGCATATGATAACGTGATAACACAGCAGCAAGCCTAAACCTTTATAAAATAAATGCTATTACAATTTTTCTGCCTTAAATTTAGGCTTTGGTCATTTCATATTGCAATAAAAAAAATCTGCTTGAATTTCAATTCGGTGAAATTAGTTGCTGTTGAACATCAACGCCTTTGGTCAAGTCCCACAAAACCAGTGCTAAATGCAAGTTGTATTTGTGTGTATTGTCTTATGCATGTGTGGCCCAAGGCACTCTTCAATTTTGATATCAAGAACACGCAAAAAGTGAACACATATTGATGAATCGCACAAAGATTCTTAAATCGCACATTACACACACAATTTACGTAACAGGCCAGATGGTTTCTTACACAGAATCATCTGGAAAGATATCACTAGAAACTGAAAAGAGCATGTGATTTGGTGAATAATCTGTCTATAAACATAACCTGACTACTTAGAGAAGAGGCAAAACATCTGTTTCCATCAAGAAAAGCCTCCAGTACTGTTCTTAGCTCTTCCTTCAATGAATTACCCTTTTCAGTACTGATACAACTGATTATTTGGCAGCTACCCTACCCTCTTGAGAGGCTGTCTTTGTTGTTTTTCAAACAAACAACTGCTTCTCTTGCTCACCTCAAACAAGCCAGTAAATGCCATCTATAACTCCCAGTAGTTCCTCAAATGACAGTGATTGGTCAAATGCTTATTTATTCAGTCAGCTTGAAGCCAAATTATCATATGATCTTGCATATCCAGAGGCTTTGGAAGGTCACAATTTATGCATGAGGCCCACTATACTTAACCTGAGCCACAGATGTGAAAACAAACTTATACTGAATTTTAGGCTTGTATTAGGTTGGAAGAGATGGTGAAGAGATGACAGGAAACAAGAGACAGGGAGATGCAACAAAGACCCTCAGCTGGATTTGACTGGGGGACATTTCTGAACATAGTTGACATCTTAAACCACAATGCAAGATAAGTACCATGCAACTTTGTTTTACCTGATGAGTCAAAGGATTTGCAAGTCCCTTCAGGACTGAGCATGCCCAGTTTCATGAACTGCACTGAGGTGTTTGGTTTGAGCAGCAGGTTGACTCCCCCCACTACAGCAGCATCACACTGGCCTTGGCGAATGGCATGGAAGGCATTTTCTAAAGCCAGCAAGCTGGAGGAGCAGGCTGTGTCAATGGCAACACTGGGGCCTGGAGAAGGCGAGGAGAGAAAAGGACACTGGATTAGAACTCAAAACAACATCTGCAGAAAACAAGAGTTGATACTTGATGTGATTCAAAATGTGGAATGATTCAAGTTGACTACATTACATTCACTGCAATACAGCAGCACTAACTTCTCTTATTGCTGAACAATGCTTTATATTAACCCATCTGTGATGGGAGGGACGTGGGAGTAAATACTCCCTTTCCGCCGGCAGGAGCGCATGTGTGTTTCTCTCTTTGATGCCGGGAGAAACGTAGACGTCACTCTGGTGTTTTCTGGGTTTGGGGCTTTTTTTCCGGACATGTGACCCAATTCCTGCATCGTAATTCGCTAGAATAGACACGTGGGAATGACTAAATGCATGTGGGTGTGGTAGTCTGGTGTGCGCACACACTTTGAACAACTTTTCCGGCAACAGTTCCATGCGAGAGAGAGGAGTGACAAAAGAGACGAGAGAGAAGAAAAAGACGAAAGAGACGAGGTGGGAGATTTTAGTGATGGAAGTGATATTGAGAAATTACATTTTTTGCAAATGTTGGCACTTTTAGTTCACACATTTAGTTTTTTATTTAGGTCTAAATCCATGTCTGCTTGAAAATCAAACAGTGATATACAGCCATATTATCGGCAATACCGGTACTTGAATTCTGTCAGCTTTGCATGAAGATTATTTGTACAAAATTGACGGCTCTGCTCGGATAACACTTGATTACCCTCAGTGTGGAGTGTGAAGTAGCTGAGATGAGTGGTTCTTGAGAAAGAAAGCAAGACCAGAGGCCAAACAATTAAATAGGTATATGCTTTCATACTATACGTTTATACTATCAATCTGTCTTGTTTGTGTACCCATATTGTAATCTTGTGTTTGTATGCTTCATTCCAGTTGAGTGTTTGCATCATTCATACTTTTGCACTTTTGTCTTGACAGTAATGTCCCCGTTATTTCTTATCTTACCATATCCTCCTGAGACCCAACAATTCATTTTTGTCCTCTGTAGTGGACATTACGTTTTTGCTAACATCTCTCATATTATACATGTCACTCTATTAAGTCCTGTTGTTCCATAAAGAGGACAACTTGAGCTTTAAAATGACACCACGTTTGGGGGGGTTTGCTTTTCAAAATGGCTACCGTCTCAAAAAGCACATTTTATTGAAAAAAGAAAGGTATGCATGATATTCATAATTGAAAAAAATATATATATTTTTTTTCAATTGTTTTAAGTAAGTAAACATCTCAGGAATATTTTAGGGAGTTTTCAGAGCTGAGCTTATCTATTTTCATTTGAAAAAAGCTAATTTATAAATGTCCTCTGGACTGGACGTCAGGACTTTGTATTTATGTTTGTTTCACATTTGGTCAATAGACAGCTCTATGACGGAGGCAGAGAGGACTCTTAATACAATCATTCAGTGAGATTCAGACATATACCGATCAGGCATAACATTATGTCCACCTGCCTAATATTGTGTTGGCCCCCTTTTGCTGCCAAAACAGCCCTGACCCATCGAGGCATGGACTCCACGAAGGACCCCTGAAGGTGTGCTGTGGTATGATGAGTCGTCAAGCCATCACAATTTGGCCATTGTCAAACTCATTTTTCCTGCTTCTAACACATCAACTTTGAGAACAGTATGTTCACTTGCTGCCTAACATATCCCACCCACTAACAGACACCATGATGATGAGACAATCAGTGTTATTCACTTCACCTGTCAGTGGTCATAATGTTATGCCTGATCGGTGTAGATCTATTAGAGGATGATACAATGAAGTGTCAAACGTCTAATAAAGAAATTACAAAAGGTTAAGGTCTAATGGCTACAAAAAGATAAAACTACCATTGCTCTTTGTTTTGTATTTGGTGTACTGGATGTGGAGTGGAACCTTCCATCTCCATACGCAGCATTTAAATGTTTTTAAATGAGTCTGGTATTCAGCCTAGTCTAAGTTTAGTCAGCGTAGTCTTAGAATTAGCCTCAATGCTGGGGTATTATCAGACCAGCATCAGACTTACTGCCAAAGAGTAAAAGCATATGTTGGAGCTGGCTGTGTGGGCATACCGTTGAAGTCAAAGAAGTAGGAGAGTCTGTTGGCCAACATGCCACGTTGGCATCCAGTCATGCTATAGCCCAGCAGCTCCTCTGGATCTCTGCTGAACGCTTCACCAGCCTCAGAGCCACTCACCCCGATGTAGACCCCTGTCTTACTGCCACGCAGTGTGGATGGATCCAGTCCTGCATCACAACATTTTATTGTGTATAAACCAGTCGCTCTGTATTTCATCAGGTAGCCACACAAAGATCATGAGCTCTTTTAAAACTAAACCAGAATTCTAGTCATATTACTGTCCACCGCAGATCTGTAGTACTTTTCAGCCTGTCTCCTCACCTCCATCTACAATAGCCTCGTAGGCAATCTCAAGCAAGAGACGAAGCTGGGGATCCATGGTGTTGGCCTGTTTTGGGTGGACTCCAAAGAAGGCTGCATCAAAGTGGCTGATGTCCTTCAGTTTGCCATTTCTCTTTGGAAGACCATACAAACCTAGAAAACAGCAAGAATGGAGAAAATTAGTTTTATGTACACATTGCAAGTACAGAAAGTTTCTTCTTTCATATATGGCAGATCATTAAATTACTATACACAAGTTCCTTTAGAAAGAAAATTGGGAGCTCCAGCTGATGAGGCATCTCTTCAATTAATATTTTTTCAAATAATCAATATGATATTAATTTTGCGAAATATGGGATCCTCCATTGGCTGCCTAAGATTTTTAGCACCTAGAGAGCACTGTTTGCTCATCAAGAGCAACTATACTCCCTCATGTCAGCTTTTAAACAATACTGGCGTTTGTATACTGTCCTTATTTTCAGGGTGAGTTACACACCAAGTTTTTACACTTGAATTATTGATAACAATTTGGCAGAGCATATTTACAGAAGATAAGGATGAGGTCAAGGATTAAAACAAGCTGCAACCTCATTGAAGGGATAAAGTGAAGCGCTGCAGTTGACAGGAGTTCAGTTTGGATTATCTGAAACAAAAATTTCAACGCACGATCAAGGTGAGCAACTGCTTGTACATACAACAGGTCGTCCTGTGGGATGGAAGACCACTTGCGCTATGCTTGCACAAGCAGTGACTACGGTTTCAGGCACAGTTGTGCTATAGCTTTTCCTTAAACTGCAATTCTATATATTGACACTCTATTAATGAGTTTGAAGGTTGTTTTTTTTCCATGCTAGCGAGGGCAAAGCTAGCCATTTTGCCCTGCTTCCAGCCTTTATTATGCCAAGCTAACCACCAAGTGACTTCAGCTAATAATACAGACATGGCAATTTCTCGTCTCATCTTCTTACCTGACTCGCACAAAAACAGCACAAAGTGTATTTTAACTATTTCTTTAAAATAATATCCTAGTGCCAAATGATGAATGTCATTCTGAAGAGCCACGGAATAGAGATGAGATCATGTATAGTGAACCTGTCATCATTAAAGAAGTTGTCCATAGTGAAGGGTCACCACGCTCATCCTTATTAAACTGCTATGTTTAGCACAAGCATAATGAGAAAATAGTAATAATTCTAACCACTAGCACTGAGTGTGTATACTGTGAAAGGGGTAGCCAAAATCTTTCCACTTGTTGCTATTCTAATGCAGTACAAATTAATAACGATTCATCAAAGGCAAACTCAAAAAATTCTAATTCTGTACTTTGTGTGAACCTGCTTGCTTTACTTAATTGCTCTTAAGAAGATGTAACTTCCCATTTTCTTTATTCTAGTTATTTTGTTCTCTGTGATTATGCAAAGACTCCCTCAGGCCACAAAACTCTTGTTGCTTTCTGTTTCCCTTTCTATTCTCTCTACTCTCCCATGATGCCTTGTGTGTGGTCTCAGTAGCATCAGCTTGCCCAGTCCAACCATTTCAGCACATGAATGTGAGCTTAAGATGGTTGCCAGGCACTCAGGAATGGGTTTCTTTAATAATAGGAGAGGGAAAAACTGAAGCTACGGAGGATTGAAAGGAGTGGGACTGCAGAGATGAGGAAGAAAAAAGTATGTGAAATATAACAGCAAAATTGAGGGAAAAGTGGCGTACAAGGGAATGACACAGAATACCACGTTTTGGGGAGTAGTCTTTGCTGCTGTGGCCTACTCCGTTGCATTTTCTCATCTGTCTTTTTCTATGCATTTTGGCACGTAAACTGTGTTTTAGGTTGCTGGAGATGGACCTATTGGAAAAAAAATCTTCCAAGATGAAGATATTCAGAAACTCCTATTTTCTCCTATATATTCAGAACACGTCTGTGTTTAAATTTGGACCAGCAGACATTTTCAAAGATTTTTGGAAGAAGACACCCACATTTATCAGTGTTATTAGCATCATTGGCAAATGTGAACTTGGAGTCTATATTATGATATTGAATTATTTAAGTCTGTATCTTGAAAGAATGGATGTTATACTGTTGACATTTAGAAAGACACAAACGGACAATATTAATATAATGATGCCAAAGAGAGACAAAAATTGCTGCTGACAAAGTTTTGTTGACAAAACAGCATTATCCAGGAAGATTCTGTGAAGAGGAGTCCCATTTCCCTGCCTCATTCATAGTATGTCCTGAATGTTTAAACTAACCTAACCCAATCAGAAATTGGCAAAAACTCTTCAATTATCACAATTCAAATGTACACCAATTGTAGATTGTCTTTAATCTCGGTTTATCTTTCCTTCCACATTTTTTTTACGTATTGTTTAATCTATTCTATTTACTAAATTGTTATCTTATTATATTTTACTATGTATTTGTTAATGTAAAATGTGCTATGATATGTGAAACAATGTCTGCCATCTTGCAGGCCATCCGAAAACTCCTATTTGTCCTTTGAGGGAATGAGGAGCAGGCAGCAAATACAAGAGATGCCATCACAAAATTATTTTACCCACCAACTTCCCCCATATTGGATATCAGTTAATTGGATGGATCTGATACGTCATAATAATTCTGGAGTTTTGTACTGGAGTGAAGACACCTAAGTGAAATATATAGCACTCCCAAGTTTTATATTTTGTTTACCAATTACTCATCTCATTCAAAATCTGTTACCCTAACTAAGATTGTACAACAAAAGAACAACTTTTTCAACTTATTTAAATGTACATATCCTTGACCACATTATTTTTTGTAGTAACAGATATTTGCTGCTGTGTAGCATCCATAAGGTATCCTTGCGGCCTGGGAGGTTAATCATAAACCTGTCCCTGGTTCGAGTCAAGCGGGGACTTTTATTACGAACCATTCCTCCACTCTTAATCCCAATACTTCCTGTCATCTCTCTACTGTAGTATATGTATGACCCGATGGTAATAAGCCATTGGTGTTTACTGCATTTTCATCCTCAATGACAAGTACCACAGGGCTTTATTAGAGAATATTTTTAATTAAATTGCCAACCAGTATAGCACATCTGTCATGTTTGATTCACGAAGCAGAATAATTCCATCAAATCCGACTCTATGAGGGGTCTCACCTGGTGTCCACCGCCGGTCGTCCTCTGTCACCATGTCCACACCATTGATGAGGTTTTCCCAGAATTCCTCCAGGTTATTAGACTCCGGCAAACGGCCTGATATCCCTGCTATGACTATTTCATCCATGATGAATTACTGTGAACAGTCAGACAGAAAGAGACAGAGAGATAGTGAGAGAGAGAAACAATAAGTGATCTCATTCATTACAGTGTGTTTGGGTGTCAGAGTCACTATACAATACTGGATTGCACAGTCAAATATATTTTGTGACTGTAGCCCTAACCTGTCAATGTTACATCTAGTAAATATATACACTAAGAAAATGTCCAGTGGAGTAGAGTGTGCTAGTGCTGTGTTGGCTATGAATGAGCCAGTTCTACGAGAGAAAACAAGACAGAAAACTAGGATTATAAACATACAGTTTTACAGTCAAACGTTTTTGTACACACTTGTAAAGAACAGGGCCTGACTGATAAGGATTTTTTGGGGCAGATATCAATCACAAAATAACTGATTATCAAAATAAACTGTATGTCTGACAAGTATGTCTTGTCTAAGATATGTGGGGTAGTTAGGTAACTCAGACATTGAGCATTTTTCTTACTGCAAGGAATGTGTACATGAATAAAGCTTTTTTACATTTAAAAATGATAAATGGATTATCATCTCTATATTTAGGTAATAGGTAGGTGTATAAGCAATGGCATACCATTGTCTGAAATGCTCCTCTGTGATGCCATCTAAACGTTAATTCATATTTGCTCCATAATTCTGAACCATTCATTTTGAGCCAAATTCTTAACATTATGTTATAATTTACTTCCAGGCCAGCAATGCATTTGACTAAGCATGATTGTTAAAGACATGAAATAACCACGCCCACTCAATTCACATATAAGAAATTGAAATGAACAGAGCTGGGAAATAAATGTGTCATTCTGAAATAACTAAATGAATATTTATATAGCGCTGTTTCATGATACATTACATTGCATGAGGAAACAACACACATTAAAAATGGAAACATTATGCCCCCTGAAAGAAATTAAAGTTGTCCTATGAAAAAAGAACACAATTAATAATTTATTGAACTATGATGATTCATTTATAAATCTATATTTAAGATAATTTGAACATTTGCTTTTTTACATATTTTTCTTAGGCTTATTTTTCATTTATCTATAAGTATTGATTAAAATGGTATTCCATACATTCAACAGACTACAGAGCAGCTTCTTTCCTCAGGCTTTGAGACATATGCATCAATATCGGCGCACCTCCCTTGCTCAAGTTTAAAGTTCAGAGGTAGATTTTGTTCGCAGTAGATTCCTCATACACACACACATGTGAAATGTGACCTCCACTTTTCCTCGAGAGGAGAGGTGAGGGGGAGAAAAAGGGAGAGGAGGGGATGGAGGAGAGGAGGGATTGTATTCATGCGTCAGTTAGCCTATATTTTGTGCTATGGACGCTTCATATAGCCATAGGTCAATTAACTAGAAAAACTTTACACGTTCCACGTTAAAATTATATGCGCTACATAAACAGGAGGAACTCTGTGCTTCTCTGAACATGTCAGCTCACTGATCATAATAACAAGCATCTGATTATGTCAACACTGAAGCAAGCAATGCAGAGCAAGATGAGCCAAGATCATCATTTTCTCAGAGGGGTAAAAGGAACTGTCTTGTAGCTTCACACGAGTGTCGTACAATAACATTAGCCATTTGACAGAAATACACAGGGAAACACAGCTGTCAGAGACAGATGACAGATTCCCTCAGAGATATTAATCATTATTCAGATAGGAATTTATAAGAGACCCGTCATAAATGTAAATTATTTTATTACTGAAAAACTTAAATTCAAGTTTATTAGCAATTATAAAACAACACTGTGGTGATGAACGTTAATTCTAGAAAACAGCAGAGTCAAGAGTGAATAATTGTATGAATGAAGGACAGCTAGTCACTAGCTAGCACCAAGTAGATGTATAGTCACTTAATGGGTGATCAGGGTGAAACATAAACTAAAAATGTGTTTGTCCAATAATATAGGTGTAAGTCCCAGGGGGACAAGAGCCCCCATCCGGAGATTATATGCCCCCACAGATTCATTTTGCCACCAAAGTGTTGTAAAATGATAAATAAACTGACCCTGAAATCCCTGAAATGGAACTTGAATTTCTTAATGCATGTATAGCTTCTAAATCAGCTGATATTAAGGATAGCTGGTTCAATGAATGCATGAACAACAGGCAGTAAGACTGTGTCATTGCAATACTGACTGATATATTAGTAAATTATAAATTAGTAAATAGCCAAATGCCTTACAATTCATAATCACAGCAAAACATGAAATGGGAAATTACAAACAAGTCCCTGGAATTCAGCCTTAGTTCAACAGTAACCACCATTCACACTGATCATGTAAATGTATTGAAGCTGATGTAATTGTGTTGGCATTGACTGGCAGGTTTGGAGATGAAGACCCCCTTAAAGCACGCATGAAAGAGCACTTACAGCAGACAATGTTGTCTGCCGATATACTACTCTGTACATGACTGAGCATTGCCATGTTGTTCTGTGGGTGTGTGTGTGTGTGTGTGTGATGGTCTTTGTTCTTTGTTTCTAGGCCAGGCCCTGTCATGTCAACACGGCCAGACCTGCCAACCAATGGGCTAGCAGCTTGGGACAGAGCTACTCTAAATCAAACCATGTCACTACATCAATGTAGAGCAGCTAGGATGGCTGCCATCATCTTCAGATTCATTCCCTCAGAACATACTGTACACACTTTAGAAATGCTCAACACACTGCCTGAGCCCACATGGTCTGGCACAGAGAATTAAGTGGAGCTTCGTGATGCTGACTTACTCCTCACATATTATTGGTTTCATGTGTGAAGATGAATGTCCAAGATGCTGTTGTATTCTCAATAAAGACAAAGCGGAACAAGGAAAATTGAAAAAACCTAAAATTCAGTTCCCAGCTGAAGCTAGACTGGAAGCTACAGATCAGTCTTTTGTCTGTTGTTTTTTTTTCTCTTTCACTTTCATCCGGCACTAGCTGTTCATGCCGTGAGATCACAGTGCTGGTAAAAAAGTCAGTGCAAGAGAGCACCACGGTGAGAGTGAGCTGACACGCAGTATTAAAGTTTGTTAAACTGTGGCGAGGCCCCAGCTGAACACTATATATGTAAATCATGCACAATACAGAGGTGGGTGAAAAGACAAACAAACTAAAAAGTGTGTAAAACTCAAGTCATTCTTCGTGTCCATGAAGTTGCGATGTTAATTTCATCATCTGCCCGACTTTACGCATTGACCACAACAAAAATGCAGCTCTACAGTATCCAGAGCCATGTTCACTGAGCTATCCGCATTAGTTTAGGAGTATTATCATAAGGATTTACAGTGGTCTACTAACAAGCCTCCATTACATCTTCAGTGATGGTCATATGCCTACAATGCCGTATGATTTACATTCATTTCATTTTCATCAAATCATCTAGAATTTGATCTATAATCATGGAGGAGAAAACACATTCCCATATGATAGGTTGTTTAATCACAGAGAAAAGGGGAATAAGGCATAATAATGTGTTTTATAGTGGCTGATCCATCAAGGAAAACACCCCAAACAATGTCCATTTTCATTTCAGTTAGGACCCATTTCTGTTATTCTAATTCACTTCAGAATATTTAATACCTGATTGCAGGTATTACAGTTATACATTATTACATTATATTTAGCCTACATGCTATATTAATTATGAATATGACCAAAGCTCAAAAACAAAAAGTACACAAAATGATGCGTTACACAATACAAAATAATGTAATAAAATTAGGGGTATAATATTTGTATTTCAAATATTTACGTATAGGCCATTAGAATCAGAATGTATGTTCAGATAGAAAGACTGGCTGCCCTGGCCCTTTCTGTCTTCCAGTAGCTGAAAGGATTTGAGCTCCAAGATACAAGGGATACTGGGATTAGGCCCTTCAGTACATTATCTAGCCTTACCTGACCCAGATCACATACTAACACCCTGAACATGACTTCAGGCATAAGGAGACTATGCGCTAGCTGCAAGCTGGGATGATCAACATGTGTACCGTACAGTTTCTCAGCACTCTATAAACTGCGTCTGCCCCTCTGCAGCCTCACACTGTACTGAACACTGACCAAAAATATATTCTACAGGAATGACTGCATTGCCTTCTACAAATATCCCTCGTTACATTCCCATCAGCCCTAGCATTCCTGCTATTCGACTGCTTCACTGCACCGGGAGCACGCAACAAGACCTGACTTGACACACAGCCCAATGGAAAAGGACCTGAAGGTGGAAACACAATGGCGACAAATGCCGACCTCTGTCATTACTCAGCAGGTAACTGTATGATGCTCTGTCAGTTGAGTGAAGAGGACAAACTCGTTCCTGGATAGCAGAGTTGAAACTTGTGCAGCAACAAGACTCCTGAAAACACATGCTTCAATCACGCGCCACCAAAGGTAACATTGGTTCATGTACGGTATGTTGTTTCTATGTGATTTATTGCTATTATATCTGTGATGTTCAAAAAGCCATTTCACAACACTTACATATCGTACAAACAATGTTCCTTTAGTACTGCCAGTAATATTCATATACTGTACATGCACTTCTGGTTAGACGCCAACTGCATTTCATTGTCTCTGTACTTGTATAGTGCACAACGACAAAAAAGTTAAATCTAATCTAATTCAATTTTGTGCCGAGAGAAATTGACTGAAGCGGGTTACCACACTTTAAAACATCGCGTGCTACTCAAAAATTGGTGTCATGTGTTTTGTTGCTTAATGGGTGACCAATAAACTTGAATCAGTTTGTATTACATTGTATTTCATGACCCTTGTAGACGGAACAACTGTGCGATGTCTTCAGAAGGAAAGATGGCGGACTGGCTGACAGTTTCTTTTCGTTAAAACCCCGTACTACAACACACACAAACACACACCTCTTTACGTCATCATTCATTTCACAGCAACTCAGTAACGCCATGTTGTAGCCAGACACACTTGTACCATTCAGTCACCACAGAAGAGGGAATTTCAGATTTTTAGATTTAGACTTTTTTAGTATCATTCTCCATTTAGTTTGTTCTCTCCCATGGTCCATGCCCTACATTGTCAACACAACACGTAAAGTCACCTTCAAATTGTGGTGGAAATTCTGATTTGGAAGTGATCAAATAATAGATGATTCATACAAGGTTGTCTTTGTGTAATCTAATAAAGTGATAAAGGCAAGATGCAAACAGAGTTAACCAATGTCAGCTGAACGCCCCGCCTCATCCAACCGGCAAATCCTGGCAGAGACTGACCAAGAGTCATAAACAGAGTTACAGTTGATGGTACACTCAGAGACACCTTGAGAAAAGGGAGATTTTCCCCGAACAATATCCAGCTGGCCAGACTGCCTTGGGTGAACACAAAGCACCCGACATGTGTCCAGGGACACAGACTGCTACTGTGCACCAACACTTTCACATAAACCAGAGACGTCACCCTATAAAAGTATACTGTGTAACAGTTAGGCCAGGTCATAACTAGCAATACTAAAAAGGTGTTATAAACGTTATTTATTAAATGCATACGTGGATACGTGAAATAAAACGGCGCAAGCTAATGTGAGGCTGCAACAACATGTGTGCTTAAAGGCAAATTGTAAATTCTGCTACCACACAAATGAGTGCAGGAAACAGTGAGCACTCTGAATGAATGCACACGCCACACAGTCACCCTGGGAGCTGAGACAGTCAAGTGCAAGGCTGGGGAGGCCGGTGGCCTCAATGAACCAAGTCATCATGCTGCTGAGACAGAATGCCATGAGGACAGCTTAACACAGCATCTGACAGCACACACACACACACACACACACGGTGACCAACACAGCGCCAGCATGCACGCCTCCATCGTTCCATCTCTCTCCCCTTTAATACATTTGCTTTATGTTTTGTGAATAAGATACATTAGAACGACTATGGGGTTATCTTTTTTTTTGAGGGGGGCTGAATCCTGTCTACCAACATCGATAATCTCCATCAACAGCGAGCAGACAAAGGGAACCATTTAGAAAAGTTAGTGTAGCCTGTAACTCGCGGAAACAGAAGCTGCATGTAACTTACGACGAGTAAAAAATATAGGTTCACGCGCAAGTTAGCTACTTGCGTCGATTCTGACCAAAAAAATGTCAAGTCGTAGTTTATTTTAAAAAGTATTTTTCTTTTCCATATAACGCGAACCAGTGTTAATAACAGCCGCATTAAACCGGCACATATGTTGTGTCTTTATTTAGCTTAGCCTGCTATTGTTTTATCTAATTTAAAGAGATGATGTCACTCACGCCGGGCAGTGACGACGTTAGCAGGTCGAATTCAGCAGCTCCCAACCGTTAGCGAGCTTACCTGTCTGTCCCAGAACCGGTCCGGCGTCCCCGAAAAATCACGATTCGGAACCACTTGGTGAAATGTTCGCACTTGTTCTTTTCACATGTATTCTCTCAGTGATATCTGGTAGCTTTCCTGGGGTGGTGTCCCTGCGACTGTTAACTGTACGTCTGACAACTGTCGTTTCCTCCTCTGTGAGGTTGACGTTAGCCTGCGTGCTTCTTCAGCTCCTTTTTTCTCTTGAATTTAAATGTCTCACATTCTGCTGGCCACGCCACATGGGCTGACAGCTTGGCTTGGCCGCGCAGTCCAATGAGAAAAGAGGCAGAGCTTTCGGATCCAGCCAGTGATGGGGTAATTCGCTGAACGCCCTCATAGTCACGGAGAAAAAAAACCAAAACGTTGAGACAGGGTTACTGGAGTTCAGATTGATTCTCCTCTCTGCCGTCGTATGACTAGACGGGAGCAGCTGCATCCGACAACAAAATGACACTGTCGGTTTGACTTAAACCTAAAGAAAAATGTGGGAAAAACTTTTTGATCGGCGATTTTTTTCCTTTCTTTCTTTCTTTTTTTTTTTTGCATAATTATTCGCAGAAAGATGCACCTGATCCAAATACTTTTAAAAACATATTTCATTGTGATTGTGCTGAATACATTCATAGGCTTATATTTCAGGTAATCGACCCTGCGTGTGTGACGGACCTTCACTCTTTTTTTTTTTCAGATCGCTGCCCAGTTGCAGCGTCTGACTCTGGGTGGATGTCAGGTTTTATTCCTCACCATCAATAACAAAGGGGATCTTATTCGGATAACACTGATTTGAAGACTTGTGTGGTATGCTATGGAGAAACATCGTCCTCAAACAATGCTCTAGTCGAAGCAGGAAAGTCATAGGCAATATTCTTTTTGATAGTAGATTGGATTAGTGCTCAATAGATACGTGAATTAGGCCTTTAATCTTAAAATGTGGGTATATTCCACATTCTGTGACGTCACCCTCAAGTGAAAAACATCTGGGGATCAAGAATATTATAATGAATCAGCCGGGAGCCACGAGTAGATGTACAAAATGTCTCCATCTAACAGTGGCTACGGAAGGTCACTCATCACCGGTATGTCAGCCTCACGGTGGCGCAACAGGGAAAGTCAGGAGATCACCAAAGTCATTAGAACACAGTGTCGTGAAAACTAAATATCTGTGCAAAAATGTGACACAATACATTCACCTGCAGATATTTCAGCTTGAAACAATTAACAAATTAAAAATGAATTAGACTACACAGACTGGATACACGTACTACTTCATTTGGTAATAGCTTGATAAGTAAAGAAAATTCTGGAGCATCACCTGTATTTTCACCACTCAGGGACATACACCATAAAAATCGATCAGCTCTGATGTAGTCCTCTGTGTGTCCTTTGCAAGCTCGAACGCTGTCTGTGACCCTTTATCATGTTTACTTTAATATTTCAAAACTTAAATTAAACATGAAGCAACGACCAGCGTCTGCACATGTGGACAATTAAACTGTTCCCGATGACATGTAAATTGGCCTATCGCGGAGCGTGGATGTGACGCGTCATCCAATCACAATCCACTGAAGGGTGCCGTTGGGAGATAGGGTGATTAAAAGGCGGGCCCAAGCGATGACGTAACCAGGAATGCTCGTCTGACTCGGGGTTACTGAAGTTCATAATTTAAGGTAACATGATGTGCTGAAGAAAGTCTACTGACCTACTGTAGCAGGACAGCGATGATGACAGATGTTTGAAGCACATTGTGACACTGGCTGATCGATAGAGAAACAGAGAGATGGCTAAATAAGATGAAATAAAAGTAGCTCTGCTTTATTTTTTTAACAATTAAAATGAATGAACACAAGTATAAAATGTGAGTTTAGTACACATAATTTACAGATGATAATGTTGTATAAAAATGTATAAAGCCAAGTTATTAATAAAAATACTTTTTATAGCCCATGTTGTTTTTTAAAATTCATTTCATGGACCATGTGGTTTATTGTAAATCAATTCCATGTGTGCAAAATCACAGAACAGTGAATTGTGCTTTGCAGCGTTATCTATGTATGAGGAAACACATTTCTGGAACATCAGATGGAGATGGTATTTTGCTCAAAAATCAGCATCTGCATATTCTGAGAAAAAACACTGGATTTCTCTTCATATAGCACATGTGGGACCAACAGTAATGACTTTCTGGACAAAACTTTGCTTCTTCTTCCTGACGAGTCACTGTCAGATTTTGTAGCAAGTGATTTCAATCAAAGAAAATAGATAATTTCCTTATTGAGAATTCAACAGATATTTAAAAAGGCAAGTTTTCCAATGTATTAAATCACAGGCACAAATACAGGTTGAGTAGCACTCTCCATGTCCAGCATACTGACAGACTGTCCTGTATTTGTGGGTCAGTCTTTATTATTATAATTTCTAATCTTGCTGGTCTTGTCAGGAGCTCTCGCTCTGCTGGTCTTGGTTGTGTTTGATGGTGTTGTAGAGGGGTTCCTCTGCTGCTGGACCTTGGTTGGGGGCTGGCTTTGGATGGTAGCACTAACACCATGCACCATCATCTGGGCTCCAGCACCACCAGACTCAGCCACCTCTCCCCTGCTCGGCTCACCTTCACCTTTAGATGCAAACAAAAGAGGTGCAATTTTAATGGCCGCTACAGATAACACATTTTCTCTTGCTGACATATTTAACCAAATTTGAAATTTGCGGCTGTTCAATGAGATCAGTTATCTGATGTGTCTGACCATTAGGAACAGAAATATTATTTCGCGCCATAAAGCATTACTATTACATCCCTTAGATAAACATGACTATTACATTACTTTTATTCTGCAGGTGTTTTTACTCCGCTAGACTCAGTTCCATACAGGACTGTGTGCCCTCCACATAATTGTCATCTTGTAACTCAGAACTGGAACAATGTGTCTGGATCTTCACCTGGAGTCACCACAGAAACAGTCCAAGTATGCACAAGGATGTTTCCTTAATAACGTTAATGTGGAGTGCTTACATTTGTTTTGTGTGTGGAGCGATAAAGATGAAAATAAAGGTGAAGATAAGCTGGAATGAACAAAATTTGAAGGGAAATTAGAGCACGCACCAAGGAACCTTGGAGTCTTTTTTTTTTCATATATATATTTTTTTAGATTATGTTTATTTTAATGCAAATGAAGATTTAGATACAGATACAATATTTCAAAACATCCCTGTCTCTTGCTCTATTTTCATGTTGCTCTGTTTCTCCTTGATGTCAGCGAAATAATAACTACACACTAAGCTAAACGGCGCCCCCATGCTGGTTTTCTGAACTGAAATATTAAATACCCAAATTTAATCTTGAATAAAAAAATTTTTTTAAAGTAAAGAAATGTTCAGTGTTCAAGCCAAGTTATTCTGGTGTGGTTACCTTCTGAGAGAAGAGATGGACTCAATCCATGATCCAATCTTTCCCATAGTTCCTTTAATGACGTAAATGATTCCCCTGATGACAGTTGTGACCTGGACAGACCTGAACAGTGCTCGGGCCCTACATCCAGGAACATCTGTAATTTGCTTGGTGAAGGAGTGTCCTCGTTGTTCTTGGAGCTCTAAAGAAGAAGATAGTAAGTATATTTTAAGTAAGCACAATAAGCCACTGATGGATGAAGGGAATCACATCCATCTATCCATCTATCTATCTGTCTGTCTAGATCTAAACGATACGATACAAAATACTTTATTAATCGGCTGATCCCCATGTTGCATTATGTTCTTGAGCTTCCTACCCATTCCTTGTTCCAAGACTACATCAAGTGAGTCAGGGGTCATGCCAATAATGGATCCTGCCTTTCTGATAACTAATTTATCTTGTTCCTCTCATCTGAGTTTAAGCCCAAGCTCCTTGAGGAAAAATAAACTTCACTGGGTACTACTGTTCTTTCCCAATTTAAATGGTTCTCGTCATCCATTTGACAAAATCATCTATGTTCTGTTGGTAAGCTCAGTGATTATCTATGGATGTAGCCAGCAAGAGTAGGATCGTCAGAAAATGTTTGCAGGTGACAGTCAGATGCCGGACTCAACCTGCAGTCTCAACCGTACATGCTGCTGTTGTAAATTCATGCTGCAGTTTTTTTTATCCTGCACTATTCTGAGCCATTGAAACAAAATTTCATTCCCATTGCACTGTAAAGTGAAATTCAAATGACAATAAAATAAAGTCTAAATCAGTCTGAGGTGAATAAACAATACCTTGGGGCACACCTGTGTTGGTCCCAATGGTATTGGATATCACCACCAGGTTTCACAGGTAGTTCAAAACGCATACAACTGTGGTGTAATATGTTCATCAATAAGCTTTTTGGCTAAAATGTGTGACGGGATTGTGTTAAAAGCATTAAAAAAATCTGAATCCTTGCGGATGCACTGGCTGAAGTTCTGTGAAGCATATAAAGCAAAGTATCATCAACTCCCACACTCTTCCTGTATGCAAACTGGAGTGGATCCTTAGTATGCTGAAACCAACCAAAGTTGGTCCGCGCACACATTAAGTGTACGTGGTGAGAACACATCTGGGCGAGGCGCCTTACACCTCATCAGAGGTGATCGTTATTGGGGGTTGTTATGTTCATCAAACCCGGCAGATGTGGTTAGCACTGTAAGCCCCTTCCTGTTACCTGGCTATGGTGGGCCCATGGTCTGTAATTCGCTTCATGCTTTTCCATAAAAACTTTAACATAACTTTGCTGTAGTTTTAATTCAACCGTATGTTTATGATTCCGCTTCCCCTGTCATTTAAGTTCCTTCTGCGATGACTTAATCATATCCTTAACAGTAGTTATAAAAGCAGATTTTTTTGTTATTAATTGCAGTCTTTATGTTACCAAAGGCTTATTATTTGGAGAACTTTTTATTTCACAGAGGATAATCAAATCAACACAAAGATGTATATAGTCAGTGACACATTTGGCAACATTGTCCACATCATAGTCATCATCATCATGAAAAATGGACCAGCCAGTGCATTCAAAACAGTCACTCAGTTTCTCACATGCCTATTCTGAGGCAAGTACACCAATTTAGTGATGACGGGCTTTCTGCGTACCAGCGGGACATAATCGGATGACCACAGCACCAAATGATGGTCCCAGCAGTCATGGGGATAGGGCAGCGGATGAGTGAGTATCCTTTACATCAGCATAGAGAAGATCAATTGTTCTGTATTCTATTGTGCAGGTAACAAGTTATGTTTCTGTTAATAATGGTCAGTCCATCACGCGATCTGCTTAGTGTCAGTAGAATGTTTAGCATTGGCTGATGGTGGAATATCAAACATATATATTTTTCACGTAGAGGAACACACCTCTGTCTGACCTTTTGTCCGTCATCCCCAGTTCCCGGTCCAGTCTGGTCACACTTAATCCTTCCTATTCTGTTTATCACTGTAGGGATCCAATCTGTGATTTTGATTTAGAATGTGATTTTGACTCCAGCCCTCAATGGGTTGATCATTGGGGATACAAAACAACCTCTCCATAAATGAATGGCAAAACACAGGAGGGCCAGCAGCAGGGCCAACTCTGTCCACTTTTACATCTGAAGGAGATTAATCATTCCTTTGAGGACAACAGTGTAAACATCTTGGCCAGAGAAGACAGATGATTAGAAAGAGGAGTAAAATACTCATGTAAAATACTTATGTCAAACTGGAACAGCCATCTTTGAACAGAGAGGGTGGCCTACAACATTACTTATCACCCACCTATCTGCTGGGTCAAAAATATATGAATGATCAAAAAGCTGTGTCGATCAAATTTGCTTTGGAGCATGGCCTCTTAACTTCTTCTGAGTGATTATGATTACAAACAGCTGATGACGTTTCATGGCCCATTTTAATCATTTGATTCTCAGCCATAAACTACACTGGGAAATGGGAAAGTCTTAGGAGGTCAGTACTCTGTTCCAGGGAGGAGTTTTTCAGCAAAAGTGCAAGCCCTCTGCCTCACTGTGTACTGCAGCTCCTGGAGGGACAGATGTATTACTAAACCCACTCTGCTCTCTAGTGGTAGCACAAAAAACAGACCAGGGCCAAGTGTCACCTGTTAGTTGTGTCTGTCTTTTTAATTATTTGTCATTCTATTTTCTATCTTACCTTATGGTTATGTAACCAACTTTTTCTTCTTGTCTGTCAGTACTGAGCTTCAACTGGAGGGCAGAGTACATGGGTTGTTCATGTTAGTTTATCCCCCTAGTTCCCCAGACTTTCTAGATTTATTTACCGTTCTTTGATGAAATGAATAAAATGTAATTACGAAAAGTACAGAGATGAAACTTGTTCATTAATGAAAATCATCAAAGAAATAGTTTTTTTATGGAGCGGGAGGTTAAACAGCTCTCTGAAGAGCTAAAGGCAACACAGGGATGATGTGATAGTCTGGTGGGGTTTTCCCCCAGAAAAACCTGAGGACTGTCGGCATTATGGAGTCAGTGGAAGGTCCTTGACCTATGGATTTTATTGCAGAGCTGCTTAAAGACGCTCTCTCCAATGACGACAAGCCCCTGTTGGAACGCGCACACATATCATCCCACCCGAAACCCTGGGAAGGACAGTGAATTAAATAAATATGTCAGGACAACATCATCACGTGACTTCATCATCCATGTGCATTTTTTCTTTTTATGGCAAAATGCAGATTTTGCACCAAGCCCCCGTAATGCTATACTGGAGTTTCAGGGTCAGAGCTTTTCCATCTATCAGGATTTCAACCCCACAGTGGCAAAACCACACGCTGCCTTTGTAGAAGTAAATATCCCCATTGACACATCCTTTAAGTGGAAAACACTACCTGACTTTTGATTCTTTTTTTTGTGTGGCTGTCCTGATTAGGGTTGTCACGATACTAAAATTTTCAACTCGATACCGATACTCAGGAAAATATTTGATACTCGATACTATTTTCGATACCACAAGGATAAGAAAAAGACCAAACAAGAAAAATGCAAAAATAACCTCTGTTACAACATGTAACAATTAACAGAACCACACGTTAAATATTTGTAATAAAAAACAGTTGTGCAAAAAGAAACTGCAACTATGATAACAAGTTTCAGGTAACAATAAGAACAATATTTTGAGGTTGTATGCTGTGCACATCTAAATATTAGGCAAGCCTGATAACTGGTACAGGAGAAGTACGGACTCCCCTGAAGCTGCTGCAAGACTGTTTGTTTTGTTGTGTTGTACAGCTCTTGGATTTCACTGTACATAAAGTGATTCAGAGAGGGAAGAGCATACCTTGGGTTTAGCTGCTTAATAAGTTGTTGGAACCCAGGTTTCTCCATGGTGTAAATAGGAACCTGATCCATACATATGTACTCTGCCACAGCTCTGTTAGTTTTCTGTGGTGGTATCGATACTTTTGAAAATGAGTATCGTATCCGGATACAACATTTTAGTATCGATACTTTTTTGAGTTTCGATACTTTTGACAACCCTAGTCCTGATATATATCTGTAAGGAATAACCAACATGTTTAGATGCTGAGATAAGGGTCACAGACTTTTGGCCTGGCAACAAAAGAAGAGAATGTAAAACTCCTGTATTCAGCATGTGAGGAAACAGATTCCACACAGACCTATGGTCCAAAAGAAATTAATGATTGCTTCAAAATTTCTACGAGCAGCTGTATAGAACAGAATGTAAGAATACAGCCTGAGATAGCATACATTTCTTTGAATTCTCTGAAACTTCCCAAGATATCAGAAAAAGATAGGAACTTAGACTAACCAATAACCAAAGCAGAAGTTCTTAGGGCCCTCAAGTGCCTTCAAACAGGCAAAATTCCCAAGACTAGATGGCTACATGGTCAAATGTTATAAAAAGTTTCAACAACACCTGACTGATCCATTAACAGGAATGTACTAACATATTACAGACAACATTGTGTTGCCCCAACCCTACAGGAAGCTCTGATCTCAATCATTTGTAAACCACAGAAGGACCCCTCCCTACCCAGTTCATATAGCCCTGTGTTGTTACTCATTGTTGATTTAAAGTTGATCGCAAAGGTTGCAATGTGGGTGGCTCAGAGCACAAGATTTCATTATATGCTGACTCTGTTGAACATGAAAGAAATGATTCTCTGGTCCTTCTCTAAGCCCCACATGGGCCCAAATTGAAAGGCATATCCTCAAAATTAAAGACCTATCCTACATTCCGTACTGTTTTTATTATCAAACAACATCAATACATTTACAGCTAATCCCATTATTTGCCACTCAGTGAGGGTGTGGGAGGACGTGCATACATATATGAGACAACCTATCTCACGCTTAATGGTACGCTACTGCCAGCCCTGAGAGATAATGCCTTAAATATATGGTTGCAGAATGGTATCAAACGGATAGAAGATCTATACAAAGGGAGCACATTGGTGTCATTTGAGAACCTGAGAGGTGATAATCAAATCCTCACCACACACCTCTTCAGGTACGGCACTTAATACAGTCCAAATAGGGAGGCTGTCTAGACAGGCCCAAGCTTTCCCTGTTAGAGTCTTTGTTTCTCAAGGAGGATCTGAAGAAACAAATATCACAAATAAGCAAATTGCTATCAAGCCACTCTACAGTTAATAAAATATCACTGGTGGATCTGTATGTGTGGGAGAGAAGGATAGGGCTTGCGTGTGGTTCACAATGCATGATTAGATGACTATTCTTGACTGTGGCACTGATATATTGTTTGTGTTATTATGTAATGTCCCAGGTCTTTGTTAAACTTGTATAGAAAATGAATACACAGAATTTTCAAAAACAAGTGCAGCTGGCTGCAGGGCTTTTTCCTGTCACGCCAGCTCCCTCTGGAATAACCTCCCAGCTGACATCTGACAATCTTATCTTTTGCCAGAGAGCAGGTGCAGGTGATATGAATTGAGTCCCTCGCAATCTTACTTGCTTCTCACAGTCCTTTGGTCATGGAGCTGCTAGCTGCACATGAAGGCCAGTTTGACCAACAATCCACAAAGGGCCCAAACAAATTATTTCTGTTCCTGTCTTGAGGCAAAGGAAAAGTTAGAGAGCTGGCTCAATCATTGGTTAGGACTTCATTACTGGGACAGAGGGGCCATAGAATGCTGTAGTAATGAGTCCCAAAACCTGAAAATCACTTAAGATTTTCCCTTGTCTAAACGCCATTGAGTTTTTTTAATGGGTTTTTGGTTAAATGTTTGAATTAAGGTCTATGATTACTACAGGCTTAAGCTATTTCACATATTTTGTTCTGTTACATAAAATACAGCAGTAGATGTCCCACAACTGAATTCTAAAGCGCTTCCATGTCTTAAAAAATGGTGCATGCTAAGAAGTGGCTAAATAATAAATCATTACGGTAATGAGATGGATTGCCCCACGGCACAAGTTGATAGAACTGGTTCCTTAGGTATGTGACATACATTTGAAACCCTGGCTGTTTGAATCTGTTTATTTAGACTGTCCTTGGAACACTGACACTAGAAAGCAGACACCATATCGTTGACAGGTTATTTTGCTTAAGAAAGGCCTAATATTATTTGCACAGGTTAAAAAGTTTACATACTCTCTTCAGAGGTGGTCTTGACCAGATTAAATGTCAATCATCTACAGCTCAACACAAGCATCAGTGGTGTCATACAACCCTAGAAAAACTCAAGAAAAACACGACTTAGTTCTGCTAGCTTCATGTTTTCTGCCCTTTGCTGGGCTTAAGATGTGACATCTACACACCACAGACACCTGATTGTTACAAGCTACCTGACAGCCTGCCACTTATTCGTAACAAAATCCTTTGACCTGTTGATGCTCATTTGGTGTGTCTGCCGAGTTTTGGCTGAGCTGAAGTCCCAGCTTTAATAGTTCCGGTTCGCTACTGCACTGACGCAAGACATTATTACCTAAATGTGTGATATAGAAGAGCCTTTGATGGAACTGGGACAAAGGAGCAGTTGACGAGAGACTGATTTGAGGATACTTGGGAAACAGAGTTGAAAAGGATACCTGTGTGGTGAGCTGGTGTTGCAGCGGTTCCAGAGCAGACAGTTGGTTATCTTGGTCACTTAATTTCTCTGTGGGGGAGTCCCTCTCTGTAAGGCGACCTTTGACAAAATATAAACAGACGACTAGCAAAGCTATGACAAATGGAAAAACGACAGCCTTGAAAATGACCACAGAATCAATACATCTCTTGGACTGAACTGAATTTAGCTGTTTACCTGAGAAATAGACTTTTTTTATGTGTTCGTTCCTACTGTCTGTCCGGTCTGTGTGCTGGTGAGTGTGTCTGTAAGTGTACCTGTTTGTCCAGCAGTGGTGTTCTGGCCACGGAGGCGATTGACCATCTCTATCAGCTGCTGTTTCTCTCTGCTTAGATGTGCGATACAGAACGCCGCTCGCTTTAGCCTGGTACGCAGGAGCACAGGATTGCTTTTAGCACACTGCACCTTTTCCAAAAAAACACCTGACATCAGACTTGAGGCCTGCTGCTGCTGTAAATAGGGATTCTCCTCTTGGAGCGGTACACTCTGGAAAGAAGAAGAGATTAAACTTGAGGGAACTGAGTTGCTGCAGCAGCTGACACAAAATATTCCAATTTTCTCACATAAACTGCTGAAACTACCATGATAGCTGGGGTACTCATATTCAAGGCAATTATCTTGCCCATTTATGACAATTGCATGCTGTTGTGGAAATTTTCCCACAGTAATTGGGACTCCCTACATGATTATTTTCATGCTAATCATCTTGTGTGGCCTGTCCTCTTCAGGGTCACCATGGTGGAGAGGAGGTCGTGTGCCTCAGCCTGCTCAGTCATCTTTCTGGATACTTTACTTATCTTTTCATATAATCTACTCTTATCAGATATAGTGTTGATGAATGCAGTTACTCTGTTCTGTCCTGGGAGAGGGATCCCTCCTCTGTGGCTCTTCATGAGGTGTCTTCCTTTTTTCTTGCTACAAGGGTTTTTTTCCCCCCTAGGGAGTTTATCTTACTCAAATCGAGGTTCTAAGGCCAGAGGTTGTTGTTCATAGTACAGATTGTAAAGCCCACTGAGGAAATGCGATTATGGTTTTGCGCTATATAAATAAAACTGACTTGACTTGAGATCAGTAGCTTTGACTCCACACCACTTCACCACTGCAGTAAAGTTACCAACAGGTCAACTTCAGCTGGTTGACTGTTTTCCTTTAGTACCTGTTGCAATATGTGTTCCACTCTGACCTTCTTTGTCAAGGCGGAGGTACTGGCATGTTTCTCAAGGCACACACCACCTGAAGATCCATACCACGTAAAAGAGAAAGAAAAACAATTAATAAGACAAAATTTCCTCAAAAACCCTTTGAAAATAAAACTCATACAAATGGCATTCATGCTGATACAAAGATTTTAGTCAATATGCAGAATTATAAGTTCAACTATGTCTATATTAAACGATATCCGCAGCCCAGTTTCACCAGCCGGTATACTAATTCTTTAATAGGCATATTTCCCGATATGTCAGGAACTGCTCATCGAAAATTCTTGACACTTCATACAGACTTTGGCGTGTTATCATATAGTCAACATTAAAACTCTAATTTCCTAGCGCTTTGTTATATATATATAATTTCCCAGTCTGGGATCATTAAAGTATTTCTATCTATCTATCTATCTATCTATCTATCTATCTATCTATCTATCTATCTATCTATCTATCTATCTATCTATCTATATATAACCAGCACCAAGGGTTAATGCTAACACTCTCTCGACATGGTATTGTATATTGTTGTATGTAGTCTGGGTCGACACTTACTACTCAAACTAAACATTAAAACATTAGTTTAACCCATTTTTCACTCATACATGACCCTATAACTCAGACATCAGAAAATATAAAACAGCAACACAACAGCATTAGATGATGAATGCTGTTATGTTACATAACCATAACAGCAGCAATGTAGGTGATTTTTGTTGGAGGCACATGCCTGAAGACAAAACATAAAATAATCCGGCCTGCAAAAATATGTTTGTATCAAATTATTATTCATAGTTGTTTCACACTTATTTTAACACCACCTTCATGTCTAATCAAAATAAAAACATATTTCTATAGTTTTAAAAATGCAAGTTGACTCTCTAATGTGCGTAGGTAGGACTTTTGAAAGTGTTACACCTGAAATTCAAGAGAAGAGGACCTGAAGCTTGCATCGACTTGTAAGAGTATCTTCTGCAACATTTATAAGCGTGCTTGTTAACACCAATATGACCTGACAAAACATGACAAGACAGTGTAACATCAGAGAATCACCTATAAAATTTCACCAACATGGCCCTACTCTCTCAACTCTTTGTTTGTATTCACTGTGGAGGAAATAAAGAGTGTGTTCCCTCTTGAAAGCAGTAATTCTTTCCTGGTGACATACTGTGAACAGCACATTATAGCCATCATTATATATAACACGTAAAAAAAATCAAAGACAGCACTCCCATCAAACTGTTTAATCTTGCCACACGGATGTTTCGGACAAGATTCCCTTCTGTGGCATGTGTTCTGGCAAAATCACAGGAGAACTACACAGGGGCTAATTATAGGTTATCCAAAAACTGCACTATAGATGTACCCCAATAGGGGGAGCTGTATCCTTTTGAAGGAGAGCAAAGGACCACAGAGGGTCTCATACAAACAAAACAAAATCTCACAACAGAATAGGACCTTACTTTATCACAGAGACAACATAGCAAATGTTGCAAATGTCTCTGTGGCATTCTCACGGTCTCAATACATCAAATATGATGTAGTTCACTCAAACTGTGGTTATGACTGTTGAAGTTCCTGGCTACTGATGATTTAACATCAAAGTTATGAATTGAACACTTTTGCTCACAGACTTTTAAGCTCCCATTTTGTTTTGCCTACATAATACATGGACATTTTAACAGGTAAACCACATTTTTCTGAGAAATTGCTACAATATTAGGAGTGGTAAAATCTACAGTTTAGTACGTCCTGAGAAAGAAAGAAAGAAAGAAAGCACTGGTGAACTCAGCAATGCAAACAGAACTGGACGTCCACGGAAGACAACAGTGGTGGATGATCGCAGAACCATTTCCATGGTGAAAAGAAACCCCTTCACAACAGCCAACCAAGTGAACAACACTCTCCAGGAGGTACGCGTATCAATCTCCAAGTCTACCATAAAGAGAAGACTGCATGAAAGTAAATACAGAGGGCTCACTGCACAGTGCAAGCCACTCATAAGCCTCAAGAATAGGAAGACTAGATTGGACTTTGCTAAAAGACTTCTAAAAAAGCCATCACAGTTCTGGAAGAACTTTCTTTGGACAGATGAAACCAAGATCATCCTCTACCAGAATGATGGCAAGAAAAAAGTATGGAGAAGGCGTGGTACAGCTCAGTATCCACAGCATACCACATCATCTGTAAAACATGACTAGTGTTTGTTGTGACACAGAACAGAAGCAGCCGGATGAATCCTGAGGTGTTCAGAGACATACTGTCTGCTTAAATCCAGCCAAATGCAGCCGAATTGATTGGGCGGCATTTCATAATACAGATGGACAGTGACCCAAAACATACAGCCAAACATTAGTGTGAGAACATTATTACTTTATCGGTGATATGTTGTGGTTTCTTTTTTGTGACAAATGTACTTGTTGTAAGTCACTTTGGACAAAGGCATCTACTAAATGCCCTAAATGTAAATATAAATGTAGTGTTTTTCTAAATATTGTTTGCATTTTCTGGAATGTTGTATTGCTAAATGTCACTGGTTTTATGAAATGTTATTTTTTGACCCTACCATAGCTAAACAAAAAGATCCGTGCGCGGAGGTTTTTCACATAAAATTGCCAAATCATCAAAAATCTTTGTGTTATAAAAGTGCAGTTCACACCTGCTGGGCTGACGTTGGAGGAAATTTCAGTGGATTGGGCTGGTGGACCAGTGGCCATTTGATCAGGGGCTCCTTGATAAACAGGATGAGGAGAAGAAGCCAAAGGCTGGGCCTGGGTATGGGGTAGAAGATGGCTGAGACCTTCCATGTCTTTCCGCATCTGGGTAACCATGGCCCGCAAATGACTGTTCTGCTCCTGCAGACGACAGAGCTCTTCTGAGGCCACAGATTCCACCTTTGTTGTGGGACCCTGTAGGTTGACACACAGTTATCTGGACAGAGTAGTGTACTGTATGCATAGTCATGTTTTGTAATATGTCAACAATGCAGGGGCATAGATAGATAGATAAATAGATAGATAGATAGATAGATAGATAGATAGATAGATAGATAGAGGGGTGTATGTGTGTGTATGTATGTATATACTGTACATATATATACGGACTTATGTCAAATAGTGTCCGCCACGCTTTTTCGCGAACATTGCCGTCACGTTTGCTTTGTGTCTGGTGCAGAAGAAATGGTAAAAAATGGGCTTTTGTCATGAAAGTGTTCAAGCAGCAAGTTTGGTTGTTGAGGAACAGGAAGTTGTGGGAGGGACGGAGGCGGATGATTGACAAGCAACGACGGTCGGTGTGCAGACAGCGATATTGAGAGTTGAAAGATTTTTGACATTTAGCGTGTCTGGAGTGTATAGTTAGTGTGTTATGTAGTGTGTTTAGTGTGTAGTGGAGTCGTTTTTTTGTTTAATGAGTGAAAACAATGAGAAGCTGAATGTGGAGCAGGCAGTGCAGCTCTTCATTCAGCTGGAAGGAGCTCAGGCAGACCTGAGCATTGCCTGCATTTAAATGTAAATAGCTACATATAACTTTGTATATTTTTTAAATGTATGCACATATTCAGCAAACAACAATTTATATTTGCATTATAAGTAATAAAAATGGTTTGTTAAACATATTTGTGGTTTTCACAGTAAAAAAATCAAACTTTTTCTACTTAGATTTTATGGTTTTTTTTGTGATTTTAGGTCCATTGTGTTAATACAATATGTCAAAATGAAAAAATAACTGTACAGTCACACATGTGAGGTTGTGCTGAAAATAATGACAACAAATAAATAGTTTTTAAGGTGAAATATAATGGCAAAATCAAAAATAGTAAAAAACGGCCAATTATAACCTGGAATATCGGATTTCACAACAAACCTAAATATCCCTGACGTTCCACCTTCAAACAGCCTCATTTGGCCATCAGTGAAAAAGCTTCTTAATTTCCCACTTTTCTATAGGAACACATATTTTCTTAAGGCCAATGCACTAGTCTATATTATATACCGTCTATATAGAGCCTCCTTCCAGGTATTTAGCTGGAAGTGTCTTTTTGTCATTTGAGAAGGTTTATATGTACAGGACCTTGTGTGCTTTTCCTCTTGGTGCCAGAGTAAAAGGCCAACATACCACTCACCGCTCAGGACCCTTGAAGAAAAGGCCACTGTCCAAAAAAAGAACAGCCATGTAATATATGGGTGTGTAGGAGTGTAGCATGGAATGGCTTAGCAAACCCTTATGAGAATGATAGAAATTTAAATCTACCCAGCATTACTGGCTTAAAGGTGATACATATCATCTGACGATACACTGTGAGAAATATAATATGCAGATATTGTTTCACGTTAGTAATTATTCGTCATAGAACTAAGACTAATGTAGCAGGTGTTGTATCTCTCTGATAAGGGCAGTACTGAGATCCTGGGGGGCAAGGGAAAGACATAATTGGAGAGTCAGATTTGTGCCAAAGCTTGTAGTGCTCATTGATGGAAGAAAATGTACAGTTGCTAAAGAAACACTTTTAGCGTTGGCATCAAGGTAGTATACCTCAATCCTCCATGCACTACACTGAGATGTCACAACAGCTGGGTTATGTCTCATGTTACCTATACAACAGATATCCTACGGCTGAGACATATCCTGAATGTAGAGAGAGAGAAAGAGAGAGAGAAAGAGGGAGGGAGAGAGAGCAAAAGTGGAAAATTACTGCCCTTCATCTGCTTTAAAAAAATGTCTTTGACACACTCCACAGAGTATTGACATTAAAATCATAGCTAAACACTGGTATGATGTTGATATGTCTATGCACAATTGTTTTCAGGTCTCTTTTGGCTGAGAACTGTGTCTGTGTCCAGAAAAAATAGTCAAGCTCCTGAATCTCTAGATGACACACTGCTGCAGCAAAATGAAAAGCAAGATGTTCCACACAAACATGTGTATGTTTGTTCCAACTGTTAGTGTGCAGACATGTCAAAGGAAAGGTCATGAAATGTCAAATATGAAAACAATTCCTCCTCCGTTTATTTCATGCCAAACCGTATATGATGATGAACTGGTGACAAGACAGAGTTCATCAGTCACACAATCTATCAAACTCTATGTAAAGACCCAAAAATGAATGATCACGAGGCTAATTCTATACCTGTAAGGGCCAGCACCCTTGCCTGGTAGGTCAATAGTTGTTTGCTTAGCTTTACTTTGCTTTGTAAGGTGGCTGTATTCTCACCTGGATTGTCTGGTCTCTCTTCATGTTGACAGAACAAAGTAAGACAGCCAAGGCCCGCAGCTCTTGCTCTTTCTCCTTCAGCTCTGCTTTTGCCTGATAGAGACCAACATAAAACCTCTTTTAAAATCCATCCAACTCCATCCTCTGAGATGAATGCACCTACTGATTTAATAAGCCTTCACTCCTTGATGGTAATGCATCCACGAAGTATGGCAAAGGTGTGACTATACACATGCAGCAGGTATGTGTACAATGGTGTATATGCATGTAATGTTAGAATAAACAACTGACAGTACATTTTCAGTTTAACCTGAAGCTTATGATGAAGTAATATGATGGATAATCAGTATTATCCGTATGATCCCTATGAACATATTATCACCCCCACAGCACCCCCCTGTGCTGTGGGGGTGATAATATCTTCATATGAATGCTCATGTACAACCATCCACTTTAGCATTAGGGTACAGTGACACATGCAGCAAATTAGAATGAACTTCACTCAGCTGAACTGAATTAGATTAATTAAACCTCTGCAGTCAATTGTGCAACTAATGAAAGGAGATGTTATACATGTCTGCATATTCTGCTGGATTTACAAAGACTGACACAACGTGTACACATACAGTGGTGTCCCATTGATGTCTGTTGGCCATTTTTTCCTTCTGTCACTCACTGAATCACACAATGTGTGACCAATGACCCTGTGAAGGCTTTCAGTCCTCTATTTAAGCCCAAGGGTTGTTTCAACGTGCCTTGGAATGAGTGATTGATGACTGTCAATGAATGGTGATGAATGGCTGTACGGCGCATTACTCCAAACGAAAATATAAACAAAAATATTTTGATGCATGCACCAATACAAAACGCATGTGGATTCAAAGGTGTTTCAAATTCAAATACACAACCTTTGTTTTAATAAAACAAGCACATTAGATTTTCTTTCTCTTAATTTTGAGAATGGAAGATAGAGGTCATTTGCATTCACATTCAAAATCCTACAGTATTTGGAATCTACTATGCATGTGCACCAGGGTGGTTGTGTAGTGTATGAGAGGCTGACCTGGTCTCTAGCCTGGGTCAGGTCTTGTATTAGCTGCTCATGAGCAAGGTAGTGTTCAGCCTTCAAGTCCTCACAGCGTCTCTGCCACTCCAGCTCCACCTGAACTCGCATCTGTTCTAAGGCCTTCTCTCTCTTCCAACCAGCACTCAGTTGTCGCTTGTACCTGGCAACACATACATGCATTTTACACATTGTAAGAATAAGGCAGACTGGGTCATATCATTCATCTTCAAAGCTACATAATCTCAAATCTTTCCACCTTTCATTTTTTGCCTTTTTATAACCATCAAATGTCTTTCCCGTGTCCTTGTGAGATTACATAGGACTTCTTGGTACTTAATCCATCAATTTTTATCCATCTCCTGCTTTCTGTCATTTTCTTCTTCATTTCTGACTGCCTACCCTCTTTTTCTTGTTTTCTCACCGCTTGATCTCCTCTCTGCTCCTCTCCAACTCACTCCTTAGTTTGGTTTCTCTCTGCTGCAGGGTGATAATCTTTGTCTCCTTGAAGACCATCTCACTGGAGACCTGAGCGATGTACTTGTCCCAGCCAGCACGGATTGTTTCTACCTCTGTATGAAGCCTTTGAAAACACATACACACACAAACACACTTGCAGAAGACCTCCGGTCAACTGGGTACATCATCACAGCTAGCAGGTGCTGGTGTTTGAATGAGCAGTTTTTTGCAGTGCACACACTGCATACAAAAAACACAAGGAACATATACAAACAGGAAAAAAAGTCCATTAAGTTCATGGCCCTGTGCAAAATCCAATTCAAGTTATGAATTTTTGAAGTTTGGCCCACTGAGCTAAATTTTAGCATTTTTCTAATTCCTTATATGTATATTCAAAACCTCCCCAATAGCTCATTTTTCTCTGATTGAGTGGAAATTTGTCCTGAACATCCAAGACACCATAAGGATCATTTCCAATATGTATTAATTTAAACAGTTGTTGCTGAATGGTTTGAGTTATCAAATTAACAACAATAAGTCATGTTTGTTTATCGAGTCAAGACTTTTCTAAATGTCAAATCTATAAAACCATACTTTATATTACCCCTTCATTTTTACGATATTTTGAAATTAGCCATTTTTTGTACTTTTCACTGGCTGTAGTGTTACATTCACTAGTTTTATTTAATCTGTAGATAATTGTACTGTGTTGACTTCAAGTTTTTCAATCTGTCTGATACCTGTTGAGCCTGTTTAGACACATCAGTCTAAGGTCTCACAGCATACAATGCATATCCAAGCAAAAACCAAGCCATGAGGTCAAAGGTTGAACTGTTTTTCTTCAATTCTGAGCACCAAGTCTGGAGGAACCCAGGCACAGCTCATCGCCTGGCCAACACCATCCCAAAAGTGAAGCATGGTGGTGGTATCATCATGCTTTGGGGTCACTGAACCGATTTCTGCAACAAATTTCAACAACTCAGCCAAACTTGTGTGCCAAACAAATTTACTTCTCCACAGGCTGTTTTGTGACAGTTGACAGTCAAATTGAGCAGCGGTCCATGATCTCACTTTAACACCAAACAGCTTAAAGATTAAAAAAAATATGATTGTCCTTTGAAATAACTCTGATTATGCTGTGGCCCATTTTGCAGTAACCCACCCAAACCTGTTGAGTTGGAATTATCCCAGACCTGCTTTATTGGTTTCAATTGCTGTACTGGTTTCAATGCAACTTGAACCTTGAAATAAGCTCATAGTTTGAAATTGGGAAATAGTATATGTGAATTGTGAGTATTGTATGTGTCAGGAATTAAGGTTTATATTTTGCCCAGAAACACAGAACAAGACATCTTCTAGTATGCAACAAACCAAACCATAATTACAAGATGTACATTTCTAGAACCCATTGAAAATGTATCAGACGAATAGAAAACACTGAAGTCAACATAGCACACATATCTACTGATTAAATAAAAAAAACTGAATGTGATATCACAGCCAGTGAGAAGTGTGTAAAAATAAGCTCATTTCAAAAATTCATTAACAATGATTTTTTATATATGCAATGAATATCAACACTTTCACATACTAAAGTTTCAAGGGAATTAAAATGATCCATCTTGGGAAAATCTACACTCAAAATAACCCCAGAAGTGGGTTTTAAGCTACAGTGAATTTTACAAGATCTGTGGCACTCTCTTTTTTTTATATACAGGAACAAATAATATCTAGATGTGACAGAACTACGTGAATAGTACACAGATCCAAAATGTGGTTGAAAGAAATTGAAGTCAAGTAGAGATATAAAATCTAGAAAATGGTAGAGTCTTCATTCTGGTAAAGAAAAGTGGCTTCCTGTTATTAATTTGATTACTGTAACCATTCAGCAACAACTATCTACATGAAGACATGTTGTAAATGATCCGTGTAGTCTCGTGGATATTCAGGACAAATTTCAACCAGAGAGCCAGAGAACAATGAGCCATTGGTGAGGGTGAGGATTCACATACAAGGAATCACAAAAATGCTAAAACTTCAAAATTCACAAATTCAAAATAGTTTGGAGTACAGATTGTAATAGGGATGTTAACATGATTTCTTTATCAAGAAAATCCCTGACAACTGGGAGGCCTTAGGTGAGCTGGCATGGAATTACCCCTATTGGCCATACCTTTTTTTGTTGTCTTTTTTTAATCAGTGTCAGTCTTACCTCTTGATCTCGTCTTTCTGTTTCATGGCCTCCTGCTGGTCTCCCTGTATATGGTGTGCCTGTGCTGCCAGAAGTTCCATATTCTCCTGTAGTTTGAGCATGTGTATCTTAGTCTTCTGCAGCCAGTCTGTGTGGTTCTGACACTGACCCTCCAGCTGCTTCCTTCAGAGCTGATAGCACATCCTCACATCTTGACAGAAATGGCCATACATTAGTAACATTAGTAAATGTTAAGACACAGCTGATGTAGCTTATATGCATGATGGCAAAAAAGTTATATGAACGGCTACATGTAGAATTATTACCACTTTAGTTAAATAAGAGAAACAGGCACAGATGTCATCTTTGAAGCTGTTGAGGAGCTTTAGCCTTTCAGCCAACAACAGATTACAAGAATATAAACAATTACCTAAATGATCAGCTGATGTTCTAGCCTGTTTTTTACATTTTTATTTAACTTACTAATGCAGTGCCCACACACAATGTGCCTGTTTGATTGCTTGGCCTCTGGTATATCTGATGGCAGCTGTTTTGATCTGCTTAGTTCTCAATTAATGTGATGAGTCTTTTTGATTTATTAGCTGATTGATCTATCATCTGATTTATCTATTATAAAGACATTTTTTCCTTTAGAATGTGCTGGTATAATTCAGAATTCATTGTTCCATTGATGGAACAACGAATTCCATCAATGGATTTTGATGGAATTCAGAATTCATTGTTCCATCGATGATGGCAAGCCATCCTGGCCCAGATGCAGCAAAACAGTCCCAAGGTTGATGAGCATCGACTGCTCTTTTTCTGAGGTACTCAGAAATCTCCATTGTTTGTGCCATGAAACACTTGCACTAACACATGTTGTGAAGATCAGATTAGATCTAGATAGGCTAGATAGATCCCTGTTCTCTAAATAGAACAGGGCACCCACTGTCTGATCGTCATCCCATTGCTGCAAAACTCCTGACTCTAATTTCACCTTCAAATTAAATGACAATCCTAGTAATATATGTAATATTGGATCATTTTCCTCAATACATAAATGACCAAGTATAATATTTTTGTCTCATTAGTGTAATTGGGTTCTCTTTATCTACTTTAAGGACTTGTTTAAAAATCCGATGTTGTCTTAGGTCATATTTATGCAGAAATACAGAACATTCTAAAGGGTTCGCAAAATTTCAAGCACCACTGCAAGTACGTAACTTAAAACTTCAAATAGTTTGACATGGATGTATTTCAACAATGGAGTTGGCAAATGTATCAGTGTATTGCAGGGAAAATGAGTGATCCCTGGTTCAATTCCCTTGGCTGCCCCAGCTGCACATCAAGTTATTCTTAAGAAAGGTACTGAACCCCAAATTGCTCCCGATGAGAAGATTTTCACCATGCAGGGCAGCCTCTACCATAGTGTAAGAACATAAGGGTGAATGTGACAAGTGTTGTACAGCACTCTGAGTGGTCAGTAGACTAGAAAAGTGCTATAGAAATGCAACTTCATTTGCCATTTATAGGAAAAATGTCATAACTGAATTAGTAGAGTTTTATTAGCAGCAATACTTCGACAGTACTACAGAGAGAAAGTGTATCTACATTCTCTCATTTAACAACTACTCAACACAAATATGTAAATAATTGAAGACACACCTTCAAGTAGGTAACACTGTTGTCAATGAAATGCAAATCCCTGCCGCGCTGGGCTAAGGTGACGGCTCAAACCAAGCCACCATTACTTTTCATCGTCCAGACCAACAGGAACTTTTAATTCATCTCCATAATCAAATCCACCAGATTCCGTCTCTGTTTTGACTGTCTTTACTGTTTTTTGAGAGCATAACTACTGTGTGATTTTACAGTTTGAGTTGAGCATAGAGAGAAAGCAGCTGACAAAGCCAACCAATCAGAGGCGCAGTAGGGTGACCTTAAGAGAACTTAGCTGGGACACATAATAATGAGAGGCTGTCTTCTTGACCAGTATGATTGTGCCATCTGTTGCTCAAACAGAAAAATACAATGATAAGGGATAGTAGAATGCATTTATGCTGATTTCCCCTTTTATATCCATGAGCTGTAGCAAAATGTGGAACTGTATATGGTTACATACCTAGTTTTCACTGATGGTCAAAATGAGGATGTGGGAGGGCTTTTGCTGAAGGAGGTCAAAAGAACAAAAGTATATAACAAAAAGCTTGTCAAATGAATCAGTCAAAATAAACAAATATTCATATTGTTCCCTTTATTGCTTTTGCTCCCAAAGGGTCACACAAAAAAACACCAAAATGCAAATCATTCATGCACTATCTGTAACCACTTATCCTCACAGGGGGCTGGGGCTGATCCCAGCTGACATTAGGGTGAGTGGCGCACAAACTGGACAAATCACCAGTTTATTATAGGGCTGAAATAGAGGGACAAGCAAACATTCACACTCACATTCACACCCATGGACAATTAACAGTGACCAGTTAACCCAACCTGCCTGTCTTTGGACTGTGAGAGGAAGTTCCTGGATAGACCCCAAACAAACATAAAGCGGGTATTAAAGTCAGGACCCGGCATTGAACTGAGAAACTTCTTGCCTCTTATTCCACTGTTGACACTGCTAAATTGTTCATATTTTTCTGCTGATTTTCAAGAGCAGTAACTGTGAAGGTCTTTGTTTTACTTTTTGGTAACATTTTTGTAAACTAGATCTTCCATCATACATAGGAAGCTGTATGGCAAATTTGGCATCCAATTAATTATGAAATCTCTTTTTTCAACAAGTTTACTCAATAAAGAGAGAAATGTGAATCTGACTTGGCTCCCCTGTGTGAGCAAATCTCAAAGAAATGGAAATTACGTGTAAAAATACAAAAAAGGCCCAGTTGTTCGACTAGACGCAATTATTTGTTCAGGCATTTTTGTTTTTTGAGATTTTTGCCCCTCACCCCAGTACAATGGTTTTGGATGGAATTTAGTTTGAGGTGCAGAATAGAAAAAAAACTACATTTCAACATTTCAGTATAAATAACATGCGATAGCAATGTGTCATGTAATGTCCCAGTCCTGGTTACTGCTTACTTTTGATAAACACAGATATCCATTGTATTGGGTGCGAGGCAGATATCTCTGACACATATTTCAAAACCCGAGCAAATATAACCAAAGCTGTCTGATAGATTCCAATGTAGGTTGGTGAAGAAATGTCTTCTTTTGTAACTTTGTTTGACCCTTTCAGAGTTCAAATGTTCAAACATGGTGCAAAGATTTCATAGTTGACAAGTGGCTTGATTTCTAAACATTTCCACAACTAAGCAGGTGAGGCAACTCTACCTATACTTAGATTGCATTACAAGTAACTCTAAGTTAAGCGTGTGAAACTGTAAACAGCCACACACAATACCAAAGCAAATTCAAGAAACACCAGTTTCCCAAAGACAGTGTATCTTTGAGTAACACACTCCACAATATGTAAACATCTACATATACAAATTGCCTTGTTGGCGACATCAATCTTGAGACTGGGGTCCATTGGCAAATCTAAATTCTTATGGGCATATTTTTTGCTAATAGTGGATGTGCGGATTTTCTACACATTTTCTCTGTGCATTTAGAGAGTAAAAAGTGCTGCACTTTCCCTCCGTGCAGTCTGTGCTGAATTACAAAGCTTCTGCATCTGGGGCTTTTGCCAAAGCTACAGAAAAGTACTTTCAAGTCATAAACAGACTTGGAAAAGAGTTTGATAACAGGTTTTGTGACTTTGATCAACATAAAACATCTGTGTCATTTATTTAAAATCCTTTCATGCAAGTGGATATGACATGCTGAGCAACTAATTGCAACATTCAACTTGAATGCTGGACAGGTGGAGGTTGAACTGCTAAAGTTACGAAATGACCTCCACCTCAAAGACCATCAGGGTGCACCAAACTTGTGGTGCCTTGTGTAAACAGAAAAGCACAAAGATGTATAGCAGCTATGAAAGTTACCTGCCTTTTTGGTTCAACCTATCTCTGTGAATCAGCCTTTTCTGACATGAACTTCACCAAGAAGTAACACAGAACACACGCAGTGTCAAAATAAAGCCCAGATTACAGTACACTGGTGAACAGAATGCAATACCAGGCTTCCCACTACCAGACATTGACAAAGACATACATAACAGATGGTTTCAGTGAAACACCATGGCAACGTTACACTCAAATATTGTACAAAAATGTGAAAAATTATTTGTTCAAAAAGTGTAACTGATGATTTGTTAAAAATGCTACAGATGGGTGATTAACACAAAAGTAATATGATTAATTTAAAAAATGTGAAAGAGTTGATGTTGGTGAATTTATAATTTGTAAAAACATAGGACAGAGTTCATGATTTGTTCAAAAATGTTACAAAGGTAGTAGTCTGTACAAAGGGGGCATGAATTGAAGATGTGACAGTTAATGATTTCCTTAAAAAAATGTTATACAAGTAATCATTTGTACAAAAATATAACAGGTGTGTTTTTGAATAAAATGCAACAAATGTGCTCATTCATACAAAACTGTCAAGAAAGAGGTGTGATAACTTTCTGACTTTCAATGTGAAAACAGATTGAGATCAAAAGAAATAAATAATGTTGCATGTTTAAATACATCACTGTTAGTTATTGTGAGGAATCGTTAACAATAACATGTGATCAGACAGTCTCTTCACATACATGAATATTTATTATTATTAATAATATTATCATTAAAGGTGAACATTAAACTTCATCAGGAAGTTTGTATTGAACAAGTAGCCCTTCGTATTACTCTGTACCCATGAAGCAGCTCCCAGTTTCATTAAGGTTGGTGACTGATGTATTCCGTGCTGAAGAAATAAAGGCTACAAATGTAACCACGGTTCTATGAACCCTGGATAACTGCTGTGGTGGGCAGTGCTTATCAGTGGATATCTTCCATCTCATGGACATGCAGATCGAGCATTTACATAAACATTCACCTGTGACCTTTGATGACCCCTGACCAAATATAACTACCAGTTTCATTGGTGCGATCAGTCCCACAGAGTCTTCTCGCAGCTCACAAGATGGTAGTATTGTGATTACATTCGTAACCTTTGTTATATTTCATTGTTCCTGACTGCCAAAGGCAACAGAGTAGCAAGGACTCTGAGGACCGATCTTATAAGGATAAAGCATAAGAGCTTGGCTGAAGAATCACACCCAATGCATGGGGATTGGCCACAACTGTAGTATCTGGAAATGTGCTGGGCAATGCCCACAAGGCTGCATTACAGATGTCCTCCAAGCACCTTAGCGAGGAATGCTGTATTTGCCACAGAATGAGCTGTCAGGGTTCCACCTCAGACAGGAATCACTCACAGCCAAGGCATGGAGCTCTCTAATATGCTCGGCTGAAATCATGGCCAGGAGAAATGCTGTTTTGACAGAGGACCATTTGAGCTCTGTCTGTGCTAAGGATTCAAAGGGAGGCAAGCAAGGGGGGTCCAACACCAGGGGCAGGTCCCATACAGGAGCCTGTGGGGCACTTTAGAGATGTAATCTCAGTGCCCCCTTCAAAAGAGGGACACCAACTTGTGGCCCCAATTTTCTCATTATCAACCTTCACATGATACGAAGAAATGGCAGTCACATACACCCAAGGGACAGAGGGAGATCGGCCCTGTTCCGGGAGGGATTGCAGAAACTCAAGGATCAAACAAGCGAAAACAATGTCCTGGCTGGCCAGAAGGGGGTCACCAGAATAAACCTACGACCCCAATGAAGCACCCTGAGCAGTGTTTGGAAAGATCAAAAGAGGAAAGGCGTAGAGAAAAACTCTGGCCACTTGAGAGCCAGAGCATCCTGGCCCAGATGGCTAGTGTTCTCTGTCATGGAAGAACCAGAGGGGACTATGGGTTGATGTGGCCAAGGCAAAGAGATCCACCTCTGCCCTGCCGAAGACACTCCAGATGTTCTGTACAACCTCCAGAGGAAGCCACCACTCCCCTGGCAGGGTTTTTTTTCTGATGAGAGAGGAAGTCTGTGACCTGGTTCTGTATCCGTGGCAGATATATTGCATGCAGGGCACCCTGAGCTTTGTGTGCCTGTGCTATTGGGATCTGAGTAGAGTAGCTTTTCAGCCACCTTTGCAGGGGGCGTAATTTCAGTAAGCCCAAAGTAACGATAGCCATGGCAGCTGTCAATTTGCCCAAGAGGTGAAGAAACTGCCTTGCCCAGTCGGGGGACAGGAAGGAGGGAGGATGTACTCTATGTGCTGTGATGGGCAGGCCCTCATAGTGACGGTGTTCAAAGCCACATCAATGAATGATACCCTCTGAGAGGAGTCCAGGGGAGAGGCAGACTCTGAATGGGAGCACTCTGAAGTGAAAATGGTGTCCCTGGAAGGCAAAACAAAGAAACCTTCTGTGCTGAGGCACATATTGGCTCATGAAAATAAGAATTCTTCAAATCTGTGGACATAAACCATTCATGAAGGACCTCTGCTGTGCTCAGTATGTGAAATGGTAATACCTTTAGGAATTTGTTGAGTCTCCTCGGGTCCAGTATTTGGCAAAGTCCGCCACCTCTCTTTTTTTACAAGAAAGTAGGTCGGGTAGAATCCCCTGGTTGGTGACAAGGGTTCACAGGTTCGATGGCACCCCTGGCCAGGAAGGTGCTCAACTCCTGGGTCAGGGCTAGGATTTTTTCCAGATCGGTACTGTAATTTTGACCTGGCTGGAGGCTAGGGACCACCATCGAAATTGAAGCCTGTACCCCTGAATTAAGCTGAGTTGCTGCGGACTAACCAACTGCCAGTCCAGGCTTCAATCCCTGGCCCCCTGGTCTTTTGGGGCTCTGGGGGGGTCAATGGTTAAGCGCAGAGGCCCGAGGCTGCCTGGGGGGCAAGTGGGCAGGGTCACGAGGGAAATGGACAGGTCTCTCTGTAAAGTGCTAGGGCCTTTGATGGCTGATGGGGTGAACTGGTGGCTGGGAGCGGACAACTAGGGGAAGGCAAGTCTTTTCCTTCGATTGACTGTGCAAACCAAACCTGGTGGTGAGTCTGTACCAGAGTGGACATTAGATGCCCAAGTTCCCTCAACATGACAACATAGTCATGCAATGAAGCAGCACTCAGGTAGGGCTGCAACTAACGATTATTTTGGCAGTCGACTAATCTATCGATTATTTTTTCGATTAGTTGATTAGTCCCGATTATTTTGGCAGCATCTGTTTCGACTTTGGTTTTACCTTCATATTCTCAGAGCAAATAAAAAATCTGTGAAACATGCATTTGAAAACATAGTATTTTGAAACACAACTGGATTTTTGCTACATCAATTGAACTAATTAATACTAATTATTACAGTTTTTAATTGATTACATATCTTACAGATGAATTATTATAATATTATAAATCATTGTATTAAGTGGAGATTTACTATTCAGTGTTTTATCCAATTTATATCATTATTTTTTGTACTGATTTAATCCTACATATGATCGTTGCTGTCAGACAGAAACCTTATGACTTATTTTTTCATAATCGATTTTACTGGCCACCCTTCATGTTTGTACACATTCTTAACCCATGAATGTATTCAAAGAGCTTGTCTCCGGCGGGCCTCTTGACTGATGATACATGGGGGAGCATAGATTCACAACAGCCGCACTTGTTGTTGTCATTCGAGATTTGTTGCATTTTGAATAACTATGAATTTTAATAGATCAATTTTTGGTTGCACACTAATGGATGAATGTCTAAAAAATGCTAATCCGTTTCAGTTTGATTTGCTTGTAGGTTTGTAGGCTGCTACAGAGTAGAGTTTAGATTCTCTGCCCCAGCCTGACTTTTTATTTATTTTTTTAGTAACTCATAATAATGACTGTATTTCCAGCAACAAAACACAAATCTCTCACTTCCCTCCATTGTTGTGTGTATTTGTGTCGCTGCGTGGTGTTGCGTGGAGTTGTCCTCATGCTGAAAACGTAACTCACTCAAATCACTCCCCGAGACGCAAGAAGAAAGCAAAAATATATACTTTATTAAGGAAAATGACAAAAATAACAGTAACGCACAGTGACTTGAATAAGTAACTTGATCACTGGTTTGGAAATATTAACGCGGTTGATTACTCGTTACTGAGAAAAGTGGTCAGCTCATAATTACAGTTTATGTGTCTGGCCGGGCGGGCCGGGCTAGGACTCAACGTGCTCGGGTCGGGTTTGATGTTTTGGTCCCGATCTACGCTCTTCTACGGAGTCACAAGTACATTTAATATCATCTATTGAAAATAGGAGGTTACTGCCAAAAATTTTACCAAAAATGTTCCCACACTTTGGACGTGTTTGGTCTCGCTTTCTTGCTCTCCTCAACATGTTTCGCCATCATTCATATTCTTCTTCTGCTGCTGTTGCTTCTGCTTCTTCTTCTGCGGAACCGTTTTCTTCTTCTATGCTACACTGTGGTGCGCATTCTAGTAGCGGTGCTAAAGCGATTTTCTCCAGCTCAGATCTTTTAAAAAAAAACTATAACAATACTAATACTAATACAAATACTAGTAATAACAATAATAATAACAATATAAATATGACGTGTCGACAAATGTCTATTGTTGACGTAATCGATTATTAATTGTTGCAGCCCTGCGCTCAGGCTAATGGAGTCTGCTAACAGGAAGCTGAGGCAGGCATGAGGTGAGAGAGGGAGGTGCCAATACGGCCAATATGCACCCTGCATGATATGCCTTATACCGTTTTTCAATTACATCTGTTTACCTGGCTCTACCTTGTTTGACTGTTGCGGCTGGGGATTTGCATTTCCATCAGAACTGGGCTACCTGCTTGAAGGTGTGTCTTAATGACGCGCTTGTGCCAATCCCGGCCGTACTATCAAAGAATCACAGCTAACAAAGTGGCTCTGATTTTCAGTTAACAACTGGTTTAATTTCCAATAACTTCTTTACAAGCATCCCATCATTTAGTCATTTAAAAGGTTTTATTATGAAACTTGCATCTACACGCTTGCGAGCTTCCTACCAAATCAGCCTGTGCCAGAATGCCCTGCTAGCTGTCAGAACAGGATGTAATTCAATGGACACTTTGTCACCGCAACAATTAGTCCTTGCTGAGGCTGGCGCACACTGTGCTTGCTTGCTTGCACTGTGGGAGGGAAGCGAGAACACTCTCTTCATCGATGCCACTCATTATGTTGGTTGTATGAGCCAATCAAAGAGCAAAAGCACTTATCAGCACACCACTAATGAACTGTTTGCTCTCAGTCGAGCGCTCCATTAACCATGAAAACAACAAGGATACAAGAAATAATACATTCAGTGACAGGAAGCGAGGACTATCTGGAAGTGTGAATGAGTCAATATGTTTTGAAAATGTGATGTGTGAAAAAAAAAAAGTGAAAGTGTGATATTTTATATAACAGTCGGCTAAAAACCTTTGACTATCTCTGAAATTATGAATGGTATCAATGAGCAAACTAACAGCAATAATGTCCTAATTAAGATGGATATTTTGATGTCTGAATTGAGCTTTTTGGGGGATTCTGGCAGACCCTTTGGACAAAAGATGATAAGGGTGAAACAAAGTAAACTTTGCTAACCCAAAAACAAAAACTTTGTTAACCTATCAAAGTAAACTCTGTTTCATTGCCATACTGCCAGTCTACAGAGCAGCTTCTTTACTGAGGTGGTTAGACTCAGCACTCAAGCGGATTAGTCAGAATCTGACCGATGACAGGCACTAAGAATACCTGTAATAATTACAAGTAGCCATCTTCTTGCTACGACGGTTTCTACAGCCAGCTAAAAGTGCTTTATAGAAGGCCTACGTTTAAAATGGACTTTACTGAATGTGTATTTCACTACTGATGTTTTGGTCAACAAAGTCGTGTCCATCGCATATGGCGAAAAATGGTCTGAGTTTATTAGTTGTCTGATTTCTGCGAAATATTAACACAGTTCGGGGACTCTATTGAGACTTACAGTGGCCTACAATGACAGTATGAGGCTGCTGTTAAAAGCTCCTAGAAGCTGCAGTGCTAGCCAAATGTTTGTTAATGTTGGTGTACCCACTTGCTCTGCTGTAATAAGGAATCTTA
>CAEMYA010000200.1:769775-782733 GCA_903131615.1 Diplodus sargus
GATCGTATACACACACACTCACACACTCGCGCACACACACACACACACACACACACACACACACACACACACACAGTTGCATCTACTAAATGTCTTGAAGGGGGTGAATACTTCTGCGTATCTTACTGCATCACTTATTTTTTATTATGCATTTTTAATTAATTAACATTACTTTATAGAACACAAATTATATTGACCATGATTCCATTTATAACAGCAATAAAAGGGAATAAACATTCAAAGGGGTGAATACTTTTTTTTTCATAGTCACTGCACATAGAAATGTATGGCCTACCATCTATCAAGAAGGTTTAACAAACCAAACAACCCCCCAAAAAGCTCTTAAGTAACACATGCAAGAAACACGGTCCATTGTGCAACACAGATGTGACTTTTTGAACTTCAGATTCTGAAAGGATCGTGAATGCAGAACACATAAATGCAATGAATGAGAGACAGATAAGGATTATAGTTATGTCAACAATTAATCAGCCCCAGCAGATACCGTGCTCCCACCTCACTGCAGTGAACACAACACATGCTGAAACACATAGAACAAAAAAAACAAACTCTCAGGTGGAGCTGATGACCAAGGACAAATGCACTCTTCAGCACTAATGGAAGTAATAACCACACACACATTTGATTTGACTCCTGTTTTTTTTTTAACTCTAGTAAGCAGTAAGTGCTCTAGGTTAGCACTGTGGTTTGAAATAACTCCCAAGTTTAATCTGAAAATGACTTTCTGACATAAATCTGTGTCTTTTACAACTGTGTTTACAGCCACTGAAAACAACACCAGCTGTCAGAGAGCATCATGGGAGGAGCAGTGGTGGACGACGGGCCTCCTGGCGTGAAGGCGCCAGACGGCGGTTGGGGTTGGGCCGTGTTGGCCGGCTGCTTCGTCATCACCGGCTTTTCCTACGCCTTCCCCAAGGCTGTCAGCGTCTTCTTCAAGGAACTGATTCGCGAGTTTGACGTTGGCTACAGCGACACCGCCTGGATCTCATCAATTCTGCTTGCAATGCTATATGGCACAGGTAGACAAGGATAACATACACGTCTGATAGTGATTCACTGATTTGCTATATATCACATTACACATATGTATACTGTATGCTCATTAATTGTGTTTTGCTCAGGCCCTCTGTGCAGTGTGTTGGTGAACAGGTTTGGCTGCCGACCGGTGATGATGGTCGGAGGGCTGTTTGCCTCGCTGGGAATGATTTTGGCCTCCTTTGCCACCAGCATTATACACATCTACATCTGCACTGGAATTATTACAGGTAAAGTCACAACATAGTTTCACAAATAGGAAAAATGCAAACATGTGACAACAAAACTGAATTTTGGTCAACAATCGTCACACTAGTCCATCTAAATAAATTAAGATAAAAAATACTCTGCTTGACACAGTATTATTTTTCTGATGTGGTTTTTATAGTATAATTGTTGCCGTTTCTAGTTTCTTAAATGTCATTTTTTGCTGATGTTCTCCTGGTCATGTAAGATAGTAAATGAAGAGTCTACAGAACCAGAAATCCTTTATTTGTCCTGCAAATATGGACATTTCTTCGTCACGGCAGCCAAAAGACAGTAACATTGCAATATACTAAAAATAGTACAAAATAAACAATATAATGAAAAGGTAAGAAATAGAAATGGACTCATATACATTGTGTTTACATAATATCTTACACCAGTAATTGTAAGCAGTTTGGCAGTGTGTGGTTGTTAATAAATAATACATATGAATATGAAACTTGTCCGCATCTTATAGCGCATCTGACAAATTACAAAATGCAAAACGCAGAGACCACAGCCAGAGAAACAGTCTAAGGCCGTTTATTTAACATGCAGATGTTAAACAATGAAACGTGAGGGCGGGCAGGTCGGGTGGCGTCGTCTGGAGATGACGGTTACTTCCTCAAATTCTCTGAGGAAGTAACTTGAGCTTGATTATATTCACCACACATGATGGAACAATCTGGCACCGGAGCAGTGGAGAGACCATGGGTAATATAAACAGAGGATGATTTACTGATGGGAAACAGGTTCACCTCTCTGCTGCAGCAGGAACCGGTAAACATGGCCCGGGGAATGAAGCTGCTCTGTAGTCCGGTGTTACGGCACCGGATGCCTCTGTATCTTTACCCAGATAGCAAAAGGCTGAACAGACTGTTGCTGGGGTGGGTGTCCTATTTTAGTGTCCCTTGGGCTCTGTGCAGACATCCCACTACACAGATGTGGTAGATGCTTTATAGATGGGCAGCAGCGATGTTCTGGGCGATTTTAATCACCTGCCGTCGAGCCTTCCTGTTCTGGGCCGCGCGTGAGTCATGCGAGTTTGCGATGTTTCCAGTCAGGACGCTTTCCATTGCTCCTCTGTAAAAAAAATGACTGGAATCGTTCTCTGGAATTTAGCCTTCCTACAGTTTCCGCAGGAAGTAGACCCCTTTCTGTGCTTTTTTAGCCAGGGTGGTGACGTGTGATGATCAAGATTCTCCCCTGATGGTAATTCCTACGAACCCATAACCGCTCACCTGCTCCACCTCATGATGTGGCACACCACCCGTTTGCCCCCCCTTTTTTTTTCCCAAAATCAATTATTAGCTGCTTGATTATGCAGACGTGGATCAGTGGATGATCCTCCGTATGACCTCTCATCATTGTTTAAAACGTATATATGTTGAGAGTGTGGATCCAGGAGGACGACTGAGCAGGCAAAAGAATCGCCAAGCGGTGCCTGAGCCACACGGCACCCACCCCACCCTGATAAATGAACAAAAAAACCACCAGAATGTAAAAAGATTTAAGTACCGATATAATAGTAAAACAGAAGAAACAATTATGTAATACTCCTTTCTTTTTTTCCTGTGTGTGTGTCAGATCATTACTTGTGTTGCGTTGCCTGTCTCCTCAGGTCTGGGCCTGGCGTTGAACTTTCAGCCATCTCTGATTATGCTGAATCGCTACTTCAGCCTGAAACGTCCTCTCGCCAACGGCTTGGCGGCGGCGGGCAGCCCTGTGGCGCTGTGCTGTCTCTCTCCACTGGGACAGATTCTCCAGTTACATTACGGTTGGAGGGGGGGGTTCCTCATACTGGGAGGGATGCTGCTCAACTGCTGTGCCTGTGGTGCCCTCATGAGGCCCCTGATCGCCAAGAAGGCCCAGGAGCTTGATGAGAGCGCTCCTCCAGCTGCAACACAGGAGAGCCCAAAGAAGAAACTGTTGGATTTCAGCGTGTTCAGGGACAGAGGCTTCGTCATCTATACCGCCGCCGCATCCATTATGGTGCTGGGCTTGTTTGTGCCCCCCGTTTTTGTGGTCAGCTACGCTAAAACCCTCGGCTACGAGGACACTAAATCGGCACTGCTGCTCACCATCTTGGGATTCGTCGACATGTTCGCCCGGCCGCTGTGTGGACTCCTGGCAGGAATGAAGTGCGTGCGGCCCAGAAGCGTCTACCTGTTCAGCTTCGCCATTATCTTCAACGGGTGCACCGACCTCATAGGATCACAGGTGACAATGCAGCGATGGGTTCTTTGTTACAAAGAGAACGGAGAGGAAAATGCAGTTACTACACAAACGAACTGGAAGCCACGTCTGTTGCCATCATCAGTAAAATGGAATTTAACAATGAAGAGATTCTGTCACTTGTGTATATATTAAAAGAAAGTGATACAGATGTAGATAATTTCATCAACATTAAAAGTTGATACTGAAGAACAGACAGATGACTGTGCCTGTAGCTCCAGTCTGATCTGATTAACAAGGCCTGTCTCATCACCCGCCCCTGTGTCATGTTTATAACATTTCCTGTTGATGTCCTTGCAGGCGACTGACTACTCAGGTTTGGTGGTCTTCTGCATCTTCTTTGGTATATCCTACGGCATGGTGGGAGCGCTGCAATTCGAGGTCCTCATGGCCATCGTAGGGACAGAGAAGTTCTCCAGCGCCATAGGCCTCGTGCTGCTGATGGAGGCCATTGCTGTGCTGCTGGGGCCTCCCGGAGCAGGTCAGAGCACGGAAGGAGTGAATGTGAATGTGTTTTCTTCATGTCCAGTGGCACATTTGTTTATTTGACACAGTTGTGGATGCCCATTTTGAAGAAAATTAAGCCTTTGTTTTAAAAGGACCTTTAAAGGGGGCAATGTGCAAGATGTGGTCAAAATTGTACTTTTAAACATTAAAAAACAAACATTATAATATATATACACACACACACACATATATATATATATATATATATATATATATATATGTATATATATATATATATATATATATATATATTGTATTTTTTGACTACTTAGTGATAGCAGAGAGATGGCAGGAAACAATGGAGAGCTAGATTGTGGACATATGGTTCATGGACACAGTTTGGGTGACTCTTTCTCTTGTAAACTAGATCCTGTAATGTAAACTAGATATTTCACTCTTAAGTTAAAAAAAAACAACAAAGTAAAATAAAAAAATAAAAAAACAGTAAAACATTTAAAAATTGCGTTTTTATACGATTTTCACTGATTTGTGAATTCATATTTTATTTAAAGTGCCAACAGGTTTAAAAGAAGTCTAAACAAGAAAACAAGGGTTTCTAGCCATACCTACCTGTACAGAATTTTGTGGTTATTGTTGTTTCTAGATTTTCTCAATTGCAGAATCTTGCACAGTGAAGGTGTTTTACTGCGATTATTCTTGTATTTTCCACCAGGTCGCCTGCTGGATTCCTACCATCAGTACATGTACGTCTTCCTGTTGGCAGGCTGTGAGGTCACACTGTCGGCTTTTGTCCTCAGTTTGGGGAACTTCCTTTGCATTAGAAAGAAACAAGAAGATCCAGATGTTAACATGGAGATGGCTGTGACCGCCTCAGAGATGGAGAAGCTGAACCACGGTGATGAAGGCCAGGAAGCTGACAAAGGCGAAATGTCGAGAGGAAAAGAGAACGGCACAGTTGATGCTGTGACACCGGGGGAGGTGATGATGATAAAGGAGATGGGGGAGGAGGGCGCAGATGAAAACAAGATGTTATGAAGAATAAGATTAGCAGTGAGGAAAGACAAACTGTGACACATGAGGACACAAAAGTGGATAATGATTTGCAAAGACGTGGAAAGAGAAACAGAGACAGTACAGGGGGACAGATGGTTTGGAAAGAGGGCAGATATTACCCTTTAAATGAAAATCCCAATCTGACAGAATGGATACATGGCAGAGATGGTCCATTATTAAGATCTTCTGAATCAGAATTAGTAAAATGCTTCATGTGATCAGATCCTGTTTTCAAATTCAGGACTCAAGCTAGTCTACTTTCTATTCCCCTAATGATTTTAAATGAGTTCATTAAAAAAAAACACCTTCACTCAAGGTCCACTTACTGACTTTCAGCTTCTTCTCACAGCCACCAGATGGGAAGCACTCAGTTGTATATGTCGTCAACTACAAATGCAGTGGGGTTTCATGTTCCATGCTCAGGTCATGTGATGACAACTGAGCAAACTCAACTGGCTGATAAGGACTGTGAGGTGCTTGGTCTACTTTGTTGCACTGTTTGGCTTTATTTATTGCAAGTGTTTATTGACATCGTATGTCAAATTAGGACAAGAATTCACGCTGCCACCGGGGCAGTCAGCCTGCACCCAGCCAGCTGAACTACCTTCTGCAGCTGTTGACTCATTGCTGTGTGCTATTTTCAAAGACTTCAACCAGTTGCTGTTTGATGCATTAGTCTGAAGGATACTGGAACAAACTTGGACAGTTAATCACAGGGCAGTATACCAGTGTTACACTCAGTTGATGAATGTATTTCCGATGCCGTCTTTACTTTTCTGGACTACGAACACTGAAAGCTGCTTTGTTCAATGTTGTTATGACACCAGAGGGTGTGAACAAGGTGCTCTATTCCTTATTTATTACTCAACAGACCAACACAAGAAAGCAAGTCCAACTTGCTCGAGTGAAGAAATGTAGCGCTCACTCATTGCACTTCTTCTGAGTACTGTCTTGCACAATGTAGGCATGCAATGCCTGTTTTGCAAAATAAAATACTTTTCTCTTGAGATAAATGGCCGGCATCCTTCTACCATTCAGCACAATGCTTACATTCACATCAAATGTGACCGTGCTTAGCTTCTGCCAGTTGACTTCCACTGGTGATTAGTGGTAGTTGGTGAACACACATTAGATTTCCAAGCTGTTGTACAAATGGTCAAATGAAGGTCTCCCAACTTTTTACACCCTTTGAAGTCTTCTTGTAGTCAGTCTTTAACCACTGAGATCAACTGATTCATTCGCAGGTAGAATTAATTCAAGGTACAAAAAGGTACAAGTAGTTCATTTATTTACAGTTTAAGTGGCAAATATAAATGTGATAAAGTAAATCTTACTGATCTGGTTGCTCACATAATTCGATAGGTGTAGAGGGCTTAGCCAAAGAAGTCAAGGATCAAAATCAAAAGTAAGTAAAAAAAAATGAGCAGCAAGAAGACTTAATAACACCAGGCATGGCATAAAGTTATTCAACACACTCTGCTGCTAGAGAATCCTGTGAAAATACGGTTAGATTGCCTCTCAACACAGAATCAGTTCAATAACTGTTCAATAAATGTAAGGGGATTCATTTAGAATGCGTTTTCCTGCAGGGATCACTGAAATTCTCATACAAACGGCAAAAGCTGTGACAGGAACGCATGTCGTACAGAGCTTACTCCACATTCAGTGTGCCCACATCAACGCTTCATATAAGAACTCCATGGCTCTGAGGGGCCAGACTGACCACACTTATGGTAGCCCAAATTTGCAAATAGCTTCCTTGACCAAGCTTAAAAGTTATGTTAGACCCCGTTACTACAGGTCAGTGGAAACAAATGATGAGAAAACATTTACACATCAATATTACAAGTAATTCACAGCTTCAAAATCAAATAACATAGGAAAAGTTTGAATGTTCTGGAAACCTAGGAAACCAGGTCTACATGATGCCTTTGCCCCCTCAAAGTGCACTTCTATTGTACAGCAGAAACACTAGAAAGAGAAAGGGCTCACTGATCAGTACGCCAGAGGTGAACAGACAGAATAATAACTTATAGGACTGATGCCAAAGAATGTTTTTGGTATGTTCGTGGGTTCAACTAGCACTTGAGACTCTGCATCCGACTCTGAAGGCTCACCCTCTAAAACATGCAAAGAACTTTTTTCTTTTTATTCAATACAAATGGGTGCAGAGTTACCGAAGAAAGTGGTGGTCATTATTAAAAACAGGAAAAACGGTTGGTGGGAGGAGAGAATGAAAACTGCATTGCGCCTCCTAAACCAACAGATATGTACACAGTAGTGAAATTCTGGTTCAGCCTGATACACCTTGCTGCAAAATATAGAGAATTTACATTTTATTGATCAGGTATGAATTAACAGACAGTGATAGTGCAAATGTAAGGTTATCAATGACAAAAGTTTCAGCAGATCAGCGTCCTAGAAAAGACCATGCCATATCTGCCGTAAAGAAAGCACTGCCGATTCATTATCTAGTGATGGTGTGGTGGTAGAGACTGGAATTGCAGCGCAGAGGGTTGTGCAAATGTCTCCTGATAAAGTGGGCAGAGAATGCTCCTGAGTCCAACACCCTTGAATGTTTTGGGAGGTGGGGCATTTTGCCACTCTAGCAATAGTCATTAATAGTGGTGGTGGTTGTATCAGTATGTCAGGTTGCTTCAGGGCTTGGTGTGCCAGGTTGCATTGTGGGGGGTCATCGAGGAGCAAGAAGATGGAGACCAGCAGATGGTACACCAGACACAATCTGGAGGAAACACAGGACAGGAAGCAGGAGGGTTAAAGAAAAGGGAAAAAAAAACAGTAAACCCCCCCACATGTTCGAAAAACACTAGACTCAATAAGCTTTCCATGCATGCTTCCCTGTACAGTCATCTCTTCTACAAACACATATACTGGTCTTTAAATTCATCAAGAAGTCTACATGCAAACTCATGTTCATGAGATACATTATCAAAAAAAAAAAGAAAGCACAATCTGAGCAAACAGCCTCAAGTTTCTAAGCAGGAATGGCAGGCTGGTGCAAATAATTAGACGATGGGAGGATAACTTCTAATAATTTGGTTGAGAAAGCAGTCCAGTGTGTAGCACTAACTATCTCTTTTTCACATTTTGGCTGTTTTCCAAAATCCCTCTGGACTGATTGCAGTAGATTCAGATCACCTTTGTGCGGGGCGGGGAGACTGACTAGTGATTAATGACTGAAAACAGCTTGGGGTATTCCCCTCCTTTTTTGTTTATAATTCTTGTGTGAGTTGGGGCTGGTTTGTAAGCATTTACTGCCTGTACTGCCACAACATAGCTCTCAGAATCCTAATCCTAACCCTAGCAGCATCAGGCTGGTAATTCACATAAGCAAAAATCAAGGACTGCAATGATTGGTGGCAGAGCTGTGAAGCAGCTGCAGGCACATGTATACATATACATATAAATGATGTGGTGAGTAACCTCACAGCCAGTGATGAGATAACCGTGTATACAAAGGTAACGGTGAAGACGATATAACAGAGGCTTACACGACCATAATCTTTCAGATTGGCAGATGCAGAAAGGAGTTTGTTAGGCCCGTCACAAATACATAGGAATTAATACAACACAAATGACATTAAAAGACCATTCCTACCACCTTGTACATCCTAATACTGTCTACAGGGCAGCGTCTTCCTCTGTACTCTGGCACAACGGGACTAAGACATGCCTTTTTACCATCTAGGAATTATTGGTAGGTGTGTCAATCTCATGATTTGATTCAATTCTGAAACTGAGGTGTCTGAAATAAAGCATCTGCTAAATGTAAATGTAAAAAAAACCTCTCCGGTTCTACGCGATTCACGTGAATGACCCAATTGACCAAGAAAACGGCGATTGTCGCCGAAAAGCGACAAGTTTGCAGGTATGCAAATATAGTTGAAGCTGTTATTGAGCAAACATGTTTGTTTGGGAGCTATGAAAGACACTAGACAATGAGTGAGTGTCCACTGTGGCCATTTGAAATGGCCATAGTTAACTGACATAAACTGACTGAGCAGGAGCACCACCTGTCTTTGACCCGTATCCAGACAAGGAGTGGGATAAATTGATGTTGCTGATGAACTCCTTATGCCAATGAGAGGCCACAACAACACAACTCCAGGAACATCTGAGGGCTACCAGAGGAACCAGCGTCTGTTCAGACCACCCAGGACAGGTTTCACCACACTAGATGACTGTTGCGTAAGCACACGCCCATGAAAGCAGATGATCATTCTCAGACTACAAATTTAGAGCCCTGCCTGTCTGCGTTGAAAAAATGGATGTCAGAGATTTTCCTACATCTGAATTCTGATAAACCTGGGATGTTGGTCAGTTGGACATTTTGGTCAGGTGACCAAAGTTTAGCTGTGAAGAATCTTGGTGCTACATTTACAGTCTACCCTCTTTTTGAACAGCACATACAAAAAAATTACCGAGATCACATTTTATCACCCATGCAACATTGTGAAAATTAGGTCTTTCTCGTCCACGGCTGACGCAGAGATCCTAATTCATTCCTCAGTCTCATCTAAATTGGATTATTGCAATGCTGTCTTTTCAGGGCTGTCATGTGCTAGCACTACAAGTCTTGAAATGATTCAGAATGCTGCAGCTAGAGTCTCAATACGAACAAGAAATGGTATCATATTATACCAATCCTAGCAGCACTTCATTGGCTTCCCAGTCCTATCAGATCAGACCCTAAAGTGCTGATGATGCCCTACAAATCTGTAAAGAGCCTTGCTCTTATATTCCTCCTTTATATTATTCAGTGGGTCGGTCTCAGTCTCAATGAGTCTCTTAACCTGAGTATTATAGTTTGTGTTTGTCTTACTGATGAGAAACGACAATCTGCTTACTTCTGATTTACAGTGAATGTCTCCAACTTGTGTTTTTGTGTTCTCTATGGCACATTACCCACAAAATAACACCGCAGCCAAACAGGCTTCTAAAGCTGGAGCCATGACAATTACATGTTAGGGGTTATGAAAGACCTGTAAGGCTGTAAAAGGCTTCAGCAGTCTGAGTTGGACAAGCAATTGCTTATCTTTGTCATGGTAGTAGTGTGTAGGTTTATTGGCGGTATTTTTTTCTGACAACAAACAAAGTACATGCGTCTACCAGGATGTATCCCTTGGTGGCACAGCAAGGACACAATGTCTATGCAAACAGAGAAAATCATGAACTGAAAGACAAGGAACATGGATTGTTTTGACTGACTTTGGACAAGCTCTTTCTCATCCATAAAGCACCCTCTGAACAACTGATGACATGCTTAGTATCATGCAAATGATTAGTGTCAAATCTGCACATGAAATAACACCTGAGTGCACCAAAACATTCTTGTGGGTGTAGAATATATCATTATACAGATGTCGCTACTTGTATATGATGCCTTTACTGTGGCATTGAAGCTGCTGCCACATGGCAGAAGAGGAGGCAGGACTTTTATTTTAACCAGGTGATTTTGCATTGGCTGCAGTGCGCACCAACAACCACCAGGTGGCACATGTGAACCGTCCAGACTATAGTGAACACATCAGGAACCTTCCTTCTCCCCCTGCTATAACCAGACATGCCTTTTATTTCCTCAAGCGCATTAATTAGTGAATCACTGAGTGTCAGAATCAAAATCCTGGTTGGATATTAGCTTGTTCCTCAGGACTATCTAAAGTTAGAATTAGTTTATCACACATAAAGTGTTGTCATGCATTGGCTCCAAGCCAAGCTGCAACTGGACAAACCTATATTTTGTTAGCCTACAAACTAGATGTTGGGGTTGTAAAACACAAAAACAGCTCCAGGTAGAGTTATCATTATAAAACACCTACAGCAACAGATAATGAACAAGGCTCAAAATCAATGCGCAAAAATATGCCCATCAGGGGGGCTTTAGAAGTGGGTATACGCAATGCTGACGGAAAAACATGTAGTTATATAGGTATACCTGCACCACTGGTCACACTTATAGATGACAGTTAACTAACAGCGATCTCCACACTGCATTCAAGCTGGATGTATGTCAGAGTGTATGTTTCACTTAAAGGCTTATGCAAGTACAAGCAGTAACTTAACATGACACATTTTTAGTTTTTTTAACTTAGTCCACTGAAAAGCTGTTAAAGTTCAATATCAGCAGAAGCAGTCACATTATTATAGTGTTGGACAACATGCATACTTCCTGTGGAGTCAACCAGCTGAAATGCAGACAGCGTCACTCTGCCATTGCTGAGCACATTGTAGAGACATCTGTAGATGCTATAGCTGTAGGACTGCATCTGCCTGATGAGGCCTCAGGCATCAAATCAACAGTGCAAGTGACAAGGCATAGGCACAAATCTGGTTAAAGGGCATTCTGTCAACACTGAATAGGAAATGAGGGAGGAAAAATTCTGATGAACTACGATGCATTATCTAATACAGTACTCATAAGGACTGTAGCCTCTAGCTCAAAAGCAGTCAGTATCTGACTGTTTCACGAGACTAAGGCTGGTATAATGCAGCTATGGTGTCATCAACAACAAGGTAGATGTAATAACATCATAGTTTTGTCGAAAAATTACATCAATTACTTGTCGTTTTAGCTAAGTCTCATTCACATACTGCTGAATGACTAAGCATCTGCGTGTTCATCCCTGATTTCTATTTTTGTAATGACATGAACCTGAATTGACATAAATGCTGCAGATCTGATATCATTCTCATTGTATGTGAAAATGACATACCCTTAGCTAAAACAGAAACACGTTGGAACCAGGAGTGAACACAAGATTCTTTGGCAGTCCAGTACAGAATTTGAGTTTAGACCCATGCATCTCTGGTGTTTCAGGGACAGAGACTCACCCAGTGTTGCCACCGTCACACAAGGACGTGGCGAGCGTCTACTTGGCGTGATGCTCGTAGGGAATGCTATTCTGAGGTTGGGGGAGGGAGAGAGAAGGCCCAATATGTCAGAACCCAGTCAGAGCCCACATCCTGCACAACCACACAACTGAGTACTAGCACAGTTTCTGGAAAAAGAAGCACAAGGCTGGTATGCTGTCAGAAGAGTTTCGAGACTTCTTCAGCTCTGGATCTCAGTCCTGTTAAGCACTTCTGTAAATCATAGACACATTAACTCCACGAGTATCACTCTCCAGTAATAAGTGACCAATGTTTAAGTATTGAGATTTAGACTTCCATCAAGACAAAGTATAATCAACTTTAAAATGTTATTCTTCCTGCTACTGGTTACTATAAAGCACAGCTTTTTCTTGGTGTATTCAGAGGAGGGGTTCCACTTCAAGCCTCGCCTAGGATGAGGTAGAATTACCTATGGTAAGTACAGAGTTTCCTCTTTCTGCCCACACCAGGGGTAAAGAGACATTTGAAGGAGAAAGCAGATGTGCCTCAGGGGAGTCTTGTACCTGTGAAGTGGACATGCGAGAGGTGTCCTGCCGCCCTGTTAGGTCTGAGGATGATATGTTGACAGGAGCGCCCCGGTGAAGTCGCATGCTGACCTTTCGTTCACGTTCCATACCGGACACTTGTCGAGGGGACGTGTTTGCTGGAGATCAGAGAACATACACAGAAAACAAACAAACACCATCTTATATGAGGTGAACATTTTCAACAAGGTGAAATTAATACCCGTTACACGTTATGCTGGTATTATGTGTGTCATGATGGCAAAAAGTGGTCATGGAAACACCTACTGGTCATACCTTACCAACTCACCTAGGGTAACCCAGTTCATATCATGGATTTTCTTGAAAAGATTCTATAGCTATACTCATTTTATATTATAAATTTCAGCTAAATTTCATCATTATGGTCTTTTCTGTGTGTAATCTAAGCTTCACCAATTGCTTATTATTCACTGGATTGGGCTGAAACTAAGGAAACTTGGCAA
>CAEMYA010000200.1:782865-802115 GCA_903131615.1 Diplodus sargus
GGATGTCATGATAATCCGCCTCTGATTGGTTAGCGTCATTGGCTGCCTTCTTAAATGCCTGGCTTAAATTTGAGCTCACAGTAGCTAGTCGCTTCAGCCTAAAGTAACACTCAAACCCCTTCACACCTACACAACCTCTTCAGCATCTCTTCCAGTCTCCTGCTGTACAACTAGAGGGAGGAAGGGATTGTTACTGGCTGTTGTGTTGTTTTGCGGCTATACACAGCCCAATCACTCATTGCCAAAGACAACTGATGGCTAGTCTTTACATGAGTCATGGCTGGCAACTTTTTCTTTTTTAACCATAGGAGGAAAGCAGAAGAATCTGAAGTAAAACAAACTGTACACAAATAATAAATGCTTTTACGTCAGACTTATTATTAAAAGGACATTGTTCAAGTGATCATTTTCTTTTTTTTTTATGATGACAAATATATCATTCAGAGTCAAAATTTCCTCAAACCTCCTGGGAGAAGAAAAGATATATGATAAAAAGTGTATAGAACATAAACATAAAGTGTTAAGAAAAACAAGGCATAGGCAAGTAATTTAATATTTAAGCATCAAAGAATAAAATATATATACATATACATATTTTTGTACTGTGAGCTTTTGGTATCATTACATCCCTACTTAATATAGCTTTGGAGCTTTTCATAAGACGGATTTTATACATCTTATTGTTATATTATTGTGTTTTATTGTAACTTTGAGTACCTTAGAGTGTCCGTCTGTGGACAGATTTCTCAACACCACAACCACGCAAAACATAGTCACAAAACATAAAAGAAAATAAAAGCACACTTCCCAGTGATGACTATACTGATGATTTTTTCTGAGTTCAGAAAGGCTGAGGACGGCTGGAGTGAACTGACCTGTGTGTGAGGTGGGTGTCAGCGGGGTGGGCGGGGCGCCTTCCTGGGTTCCTCGTGGTCGTCCTGATGCAGCAGATACTCCTCTGGCCCCTGGGTTCCTGCCAAGCCTAAGCCTGTCCTCGCGGTCCCGGCGCTCTCTCTCTGCTTCCTCTGCTGCACGGTTGGCTCCCTGTGTACAACAATTACACACTCTCAAATAAAACAGAACCGTTACCTCTCTGGTGGAATCACGGGGGGAAAAAAAACTACTCTAAAAAACATATATATGGTTATAGAATATAGGACGACCCCGATTATAAGACGACCCCGATTATAAGACGACCCCTCTTTTCAAGACCAATCTTCAGAAAAAAACTCTGTTAGCCAAAATTTGTTTCTCAGTAACAAACTAGCATACCCTCCTGTCAATCTCTTGGAAGCGGCAGCTTAGAGGACCATGATAAGCTTTTCTCTTACTGTTAGCGTTTTCAGACGGTCTTTTTGGACCCGCCATCTTCGGATGTTACACTCCGTAACTCCATATTTCTTGCCTGGCTGACAGTTGTTTGGCGCCTCCGCTGCATTGACCACCATTATCTTAAAATTAGCATTATAGCTCCGCCTCAGATATGTAAACTTGCCCCACTTCTGATCCACTTTGCTCTGTACAATCACCACGCCTCTCCATTTTCATCTCTAGTCACTTCTTCTCCACTGTGATTGACAGATGACACCAGCCACAGTGTCAGTGACGTCTCTACAATAAGCTGGCGCCCTCTGCTGTTACGGTCGTGTAGCTACCCAGACAACTATCAGCATGTGTCAATGGGTAGACTCCGATTATAAGACGACCCCACTTTTTCACATAATTTTTATCGAAAAAAACCTTGTCTTATATTCGGGTCAATACGGTATGCAACTAAGTGCTAACCTTTTTCCTCTGTAATGCTCACATTCATTCATTCATTCTCTTTTCTGACGCTCACTCTCTTTGGCTTAACCATACATTCTATGCACAGCATGTGTGTGTGTTTAATTATATTACAGACCCGAGCCCTCTTCCTTTATGGTTCAGGAGAGTAGTCAGGGTTGAAGTAGATGGGCTTGTTTTGAAAGATTGTCTGATTCTGGCTCCAAGCCAAGCAAATTCGTAGTAAATTCAACATGAATACAACAGGAAAATGATCAAATGAAGTGAAGCCTCAAAATACCAGTTTTTGACTTTCGTTAATCTGAAATAAAATGCCATGGTATCAACAAAAATACCTCACACCATGAATCAAGGCAGGCATCTACAAACACTTAAGATACTGAAGATGACTACAGTTCAGATATTATGATTAGTACTCACAAATTTGAGCATGTTCCAGTCAAAAACATAGTCATAAGAGAAGCCCTGTCTGTGGAACAGGTTCCTGAAGAGCTGCCGTAGGTATGAGTAGTCTGGCTTGTCATCAAAGCGCAGGGACCGACAAAAATTCAGGTAAGTTGCAAACTCAGCTGTGAAAAGGAGGGAGAGACATTTCTCAGCTGATGAGAGAGACTGAATGTTCCTGATTAATACCTGTTAATGCGGAATATAAAATCATTTCATAGTAATTTTAAATGAAGAAAACCTATACAAAAATTGAGACTCACATGGATATCCCTTGCAAAGCACCTCAATGGGAGTGGACATTTTCTTCTCACTGATCCGTTCATACTTTTGCCTCTTGGTAGCAGCCTTCAGACCTTGCCAAGGAAGGGAGCCCAGATTAAAATACATGAGAACATAGCCTAGGGACTCCAGGTCATCACGCCTTGACTGCTCTGTAGAGGAAGAAGACAGACAAGGAGAAAGAAGACGCAAAGAGGAAGATTAATAGGTCACTCCTACACTCAGAAATACTACTTCAAATTCATTGCAGTTTTGCAGTAATGACTTCACGTCACACAAACTGATTTTTTGTTTTTACCAATGCCCAGATGTGTGTTGATTGAGGCATAGCGTGCAGTGCCAGTCAGGTTCTTGTTTTCACGGTAGGGGATGTGCTGATGTGTGCGGGCGTCACGATATTTTTTAGCCAGGCCAAAGTCGATAATGTAGACCAGGTTGCCCTTTTTTCCCAGTCCCATCAGGAAGTTATCAGGCTTCACATCTCTGTGGATGAAGTTCTTGGAGTGAATGTACTCAATGCGACTGATCTGAAGTGGAGAGTAAAAAAAGAAAAAATACACAACACCATGTGAACAGGAGGACATTCGCCAAGTGACAACTTAACCACACACTCCCCTCTGACAACTCATTCCAAACACCAGTCAAGTCCCATTTGGAGGCACAACAAGGGTATGTTTACAATCAGCAGAAATCCCTGGTCAATTATTTATTCTTTAGATTTTTTTCTTTATGGTGTCATTTTTTACCTCTACTGGATAGTGACAGGTTAAGACAGGAGATGGGGAAAAAGGGATATGACGTTATATAAACGTTGTCAGTGGAAATTGAACTAGCAACGGTTATCATGCAACCTATGCTTTCACCATTTAAAAATCTAAGCACTAGCTTATTAAACTTCATAAAATCTGTGGGAAAATGAACAAGAAAATTAATGAAGTTGTTTAAAACCTTGTGTGAATTCCGAATTATAAACATTGTATCACATTGTTCTATTTTTATAAGCAGTGTAAATGTTTAATATCCGTCGCTACTTTTGTTGTCCCACTTGGCCACTTCATAGCAATTTCAGCACATTATTAGTTCAATTATGGGACCTAAAATGATGTCTTTTAAGCCCTAGAAGAAAATGTGTAAATATCTTAAGCCTGTGGCAACTACAGGCATTATTTAAGGCATTTAACCAAAAAACAATTAAAGAAACCCATAGAATATAAGACAAGGGAACTGAATGGGCAAAAAGGCAAACCGATGTCCATGTCTCAGGACAGAGACTACACCAGAGTTAGCCCTTACCAGGTGGTACTGGACCAGCTCTCCATTTAGAAAAGGGTCAGGTCTCTAAACCCAGGCACTGATTAAGCTGGTGGCGAGGAAACCAACTAGCCTCTAACTACCTACATCTGGACATCCACACCGGTGTAGCAACTGACAGAATAGCCCTCGAGTCAGTTACAGTGACCAGCCACGCCCATTAACAGCAGCTCACCTCCTAATGTTCTGGGCATTTTGTATGGTGCTAGGATAGGTTCTAGGGGCTAGGAGTAAGCCCTAAGGGGCTGCTAATTTGGTTAATTCAAGTAACCTTTAAGAACCTTTAAAATGTTATTCTACTATCACCCAACTTTTTACTTCCATCAAAGAAACTGCAGTTTGAAGGTTTATTGCAAAGTTTGAGTGAGGGTCAAACATACAGCTCAATCTAATTAAATTACTATCAATCATTATCAAACATATCTACTGATTAAAAAAAACAGAGCTGAGACTGGTTAAAATACTTAGTAGAGAGCAAGACGGATAGGCCTTCTGACCAGTAAACCCAAAGTCTAAATCTCTGTGGTAACCCAACTCACCCAAATTATAATCCACAGTTGGTTGGAAAATGGTTAATTCTCCTTGTGCTCTGTTGCTCTTGTTCGTAACTGCTAATTGCTTAAAGTCCATTCTGTGATGATAAGCTGCTCACCTACTTCGTCTTGTGTGTTAATCAAAGGATGATCTGGAAAAAGAACCTCTTCTCACCTGTTGCTTCTTCTTTTATACTCTTTTGCTAGTCGACCTTCACATTTTTTGTGTCTACACACACACACACACACAACTTTTTAAGTGTGTATGTATAACACAATTGAGAGTGCATTTGTTTAGTTATGTAGCCAATGCAGTGCAGAGGTTGCTTGAAATGGCAACTTTGCGCCTACTTCCTTAAAAGGCAATTTGGCCCTTTCCTGTAGCATGATGACTCATGGTCAACTGATGTTCCTCTTTTACTCCATTATTGATACATCTCAACCTTTTAACCTCAGCTTTAACATTACTTCTGTCTTAATCAACTCTTTATTTCATTTATTTACTGTTTCTTATTTTTTTATCAAGTTTTGACTTCATTGTAGTCATGACATCAGTTATTCACATTTGATGATAAATACAAAACACAAAATAGCGGAGCTCTTATACATTACTTAATCACTGCTGGGTTGGGTAAAATGTCCTTCCTTGCAGATGTTATATGGCAGGAGTGTCGGGATCTCAACTCTTTCCACAATATATAGTGTAATTCTAGAACGTTGCTGCTCATTTAAATTGTCATTTTTCCTACTCAATCAAAATCAAAATAAAAATGAAAACACCACTTGTCTTTAACTTAATGCCTATCATAATGCCTATCAGAGCAAAAACCAAGCTATGAGGTCAAAGGAACTACCTGAAGAGCTCAGAGCCTCCATAATTCTTCAATGGAATAAGTTTGGAACAACCACAACTGTTCCTAGAACTGGCCACCCAGCAAAAGCAAGATGACCAAGAATGCGATGGTCACTCTGGTCACTTTGTAATAAATTTAAATTTCTGAAATTCTGTTTCTTTTTGTCAACATCGTGTATTAAGTGAAGACTCAAGCGGGGAATAATTATTAACATCATTGTAGCAATAGGCCACAAGATAACAAAATGTAAAAAAAAAAAAAAGGGTAGGGGTTTGAATACAGTCTGTATATTCACAGTATATGAGGAAAAAAACTCCTGAATTTATATGTGGAAAGTTGCTCTCCAGTGACTCTTTGTCACTCTTTCGCCTGGAAAACGGCATCAGTCCCCGTAGTGAGAGCAATGCAGCTCCTGCTATCCAATGATGATAAGCATGTGATGTTACCACATATTGCATATGACCCAAATAAGGCAATATTCAATTATATATAATATCAGCCCAAGCCTGAACTACTTGAAGACATAAGATGACTGAGACATGATTTTCCTCCACAGTCACCTGATCTCAACTGCATTTAACATTTATAAGTGCAGACAAAGACTGAGAGACCCAAGCACAGAGAGCTTTAACTGTCAAAATGTAGTCTGTAGTGAAAGAAGCCACGGAATTAAGCTGCTCTTGTGTCTGGTTGTTGTCATATAGTGTTCTGCATTGCGTACCAGAGGGGAGAATTGGAAGATGTTATGTTCATGTTGTTGTGGATCTGCAGTAATGTTTTCTGCCCTATTTGTGGACTGTAGATGCTTAAGGTCTGAATGGAGGACATGCTGCCACCAATGATTTCCTCTGCAGTCCTGACTGCCCATTGTAGTCTGTTCCTGTTTGGTTGCCGATCCAAACCAGACACATGTGCAGACTGAACAATTTAATGGTAGAACTGGATCAGGATCTCCTGAGGCAGGTTGAACATTTTGAATTGGTGCATGAATTACATTTTCTCATTGGCCTTCTTGATGACCTGAGTCTAAGTTGGACACCCACTTTAGGTCGTAGGAGATGGTGGATCCCTGAAACCTAAAGGCTTCCACAGTGTTGTAGAATATGGTTATGGGGGACCAATGTTGGAGGATGTTGTCAAGTGTCATCCTTACAGTTTAACACGTTCAGCTTCAGGACATTCCGACTATGCCGGAGGGCAACTTGTTCCCCCCCATTTGTACTAAATCTTCACCATCCCAGATTAGGCCAATGACGGTTTGATATGATTTTCCCAGTTGGATGACAAATCCTGACAGACAGGAGTCAACAAATTACAGGGGGAGGCTGACACAACAATCTGGGTGAGTTTGGAGCAGGGGACTTCTGAGATGATTGTATTAAATGTCAAGGCATGTCCTGTCCTGGGGATCCAAAGTGTCGCAAGATGGAGTGCAGTTAAACGCATCAACCACTGACGTTGGACCTGTAGTCCATTGTGCATGGTGGCCAGCCGTTTTTGTTTTGTTTTGTTTTTTTAGATCATTTGACCTTTTGGATTTAAATTGTCACACTTATAATTTGATCCTTTAAAACATTTGTGTGGAGTTTTGTGTTGTTATGAATTCTAAAGTTAAAGCCAAACATGTTTTCTGTGGTCACATTGACTGTGACCTGTGATATCCAATTCTAAACAGTCACACTTAAACCCTAGTAGAGTTTGTGCCAAATTCAAAGAAATCCCCAACAGATATTCCTGAGATACTGAGATAATTTTTCTTTAAAAGAAATTGACCATGATTTGTCCTGTAATCCAGCTGAAAAACAAAAAAAGACACCTTACTGAAAACATACCATCATACTCATTGCTGCATCTCTCTGAACAACATTTTCTCAGGACGATCTCAAAAATAGAAAATCATATGCTCATAAGTAGTTGTATAATTTGAAGTTCAAAATGGTATACGTTTTCTTTCCAAAATAATCAAGTGAACAGCCCATACTATATGTCTAAGTGATATCCACGTGGCATGAAGCACTGGATTAGTGGTAGAAAGAATGATTCAATGTATGTGACATGAGTAGGAAAGTCTCACCATCTGATCAGCGAGCAGCAGGACTGTCTTGAGGCTGAACTTGCGTGAGCAAAAGTTGAAGAGATCCTCCAAGCTAGGCCCCAGCAACTCCATGACCATCACATTGTAATCACCTTCTGCTCCACACCACTTGATTGTTGGAATGCCCACTGTAAGAAAATAGGAGTAAACACATTAACAATGGGACACAAAAATGTGGTCTAGGAAAAACCCCACGAGAATGTGTTCAGCTTGCTGAAGGCAGTGATCCCCTTCAACAAGCAAGAAGTCTGGCTGACTGCAGTAGCATTAGAGATGGGTTCTGAAACCCAGCATGACATGGGCCCTGGGCTAAATTTAGAAGAGACAGTTTAATCAACCAACTCAAAAGTTAATGGTTCTGCTAACAGTATTGAAAAAATGAACGCATTCATGATGGATTTCCCCATTCCCAACAGTGAACAGAGATGGGGCGAGCTGCCTGTCCATCACCCTCACACACCGGCACAGACAGATAGAGACAGACACTGCTGTGAGTGCCAACGTCAGAGTAGCTAAATGTTCAAAAGTGTGGTTATACTTCACAATAATTGATGCAGACAATGCTCATTGCCACAAATGCAACAAGTCTTTTGCATATAAGAGCAGGAACACAAACACTCTTTGAAGACATCTAGCGAAAGTACATCACATACAGACAAAGAAATGCAAAGTTTCGACAGCCTAGCATGTAGTTCCTCTAGCGTTTCCCCATCTACCACACATATATTATACTAGCAGGAGCCTACACAGAGTGAATTTAATCACACAAATTTGGGTTCAGAACTGTAAGTAACCATAAGTTAGCTGAATGTTTAACTATACAGTCATGAATTCTGTCTGACGTGGTGCACAGTAACGCATCATCCAAACTGTCCCTCAGTCCTTCCTTCAGTAAATAATAATTAGATCCAATAAGGCTACTTATTCAGCTATTTTCTGAATGACAGCTTGGATGACGCATTCACGACCAGTGTTGGGCACATACTTTAAAAAAGTAATCAGTTATAGTTACTAGTTACTACTCCCAAAAACTGAGTTAGTACCTGAATTACTCCACTATAAAAGCAACTACATACCAGTTACTTTTTTTTCTTCCCCCTTTTCAGCTTGGCATTCATTTTAGCATACTCGGCATATATATATATATACAGGCTTGGGGAGTAACGGACTACATGTAACGGTGTTACGTAATTAGGATACAAAAAAAACAGTAACTGTATTCCGTTACAGTTACAGAAAAAAAAGACGTAATCAGATTACAGATACATCTGGAAAAAATTGGGATTATTAGTTGGATTACAATTAAAATATATGATGATGAATGATGAATGAATGTGAATGAATGAATTAATCTAACACTTGCCAGTGCAGCAATGCCGTATGCACGCGCGCACACATTACTACAGTTCACGACATTTCAGTCACAGCGACGCTCTGCTCTCAAGTGAAGCCAGATGGCTCATTATGGCCTCGAGCGCTAGAGAAAAAAATGCTTTCACTGCGTGGAAATTTCGCCATTACTTTGTTTCTAAAGAAAAAAAGGGGGAACAACATCACTGTACAGTGCAAGCTATGCCTCCCAGCTGTGCACACAACTGTCATCTAAGTGATGTCCAAGGACTCCACATCTAATTTAAAGAAACATTTAATGGTAAGCGAAACTGCAAACGTTAGCTAGCTACACAGAAATTCTGTTAGCTAAAGTTAACATAAATTAGCCTGCTAACCAGACTCGGGCTGTCATTGTTACTACTACTGCTACTATTTTGGGTCTGTGGGTGGGGCTGCTGGTGACCGGGATGGTACGTGTTTAGGTTTTTTGGTAGTTTTGAAGTTTGAGCATGACGTTCAAATGTGAATACCGTAACATCATTTAGCTAAATGATCACAGAAGTATTTATTTCTGATTTCACATGCTGTAGTTTGAAGGCTGGTTTTGGTTCGCTCCTGTTTGCCCTGTTAAAACGAAGACATTACATTGTTAATACAAACTCAACACTTCGTCTCAAATTAAAAGTCCTCTAGCATAAATAGCTCAGTAGGCTTTTATTGTGAAACATTTGCACGGACTTCATCATGGAAACCTCGTTGACTTGCTGCGAGGGCCCCATAGGCAGTTGAAATGTATCTACTGCCACCTTGTGGGGCTTGTACCTTACAAAATTGCCTGAAACACCTGCAGTGACTGAAATGGGTCACTAACACACATCTTATGGATATTTCCTCTGTCTTGTCTTTATTTGCATTTGTATTGAGGTAATCCAAAAGTAACTTAAAGTAATCAAGTTGCATTACTTTAATATTGTGGTACTTGGATTACATTACTGACTACATTTTTTAACAGGTAATTAGCATATATATATATATATATATATATATATATATATATATACACACACATATATACACACACACACACAATATAAAAATACACACACGCACATATGAAATGAAGAAGGGAAGTCCAATGAAATATAAGGATTTTAGCATTAAAGCAGATACATCACCTCCTCCTTGCATCATCTTGTAGATCTTGCTCTCGATGTGGAGTTGAGGGTGTTTGGTCTTCACACATTCCAACTTAATTGCAACCTCCTCGCCAACTGAAATATCTGTGCCTGAAAAATGACAAATAATAGGATCAGTTCATTAAATTCCCAAACATATTGGCATCTAGCTACAGATTTTATCTGACAAAGTATTTAAATATACTTTGCTGTGACTTTGATAGCAACTTATTTAGGCTTGAGTAGTAATACTAATTGTTGATCAGTATTACTGCATTTCCACTAAAAATTTGGGGTTGCTACACAGGTTTAAAAAAAAACAAACAATTTAAACGTAGGTAGAATCGCCTCTATACCCCATTCCCACTTCCTGAGGCAACCCATCTGCGATATGACGTGTTTCGTTGTACATCACTGATGTCAGGTTTCCCGGAAACAGTTGTAACAGAGGAGAAAACAACAATAGACCCATTGTGAAAGAAGCGTCTGTAGACAGTGGATACATTCTGTGGAGCATCACAAAACCCACAGAATGACTTGTTTCACTATCATAATTTCAGCCATGCGATCCAATAACTGCCAAAGAGTGGCTTGTGTATCCCAGGTACTAGCATGTCTGCACAGAGGGTTTTCTCCACTGTATCAGATGTGGTTACTGCAAAAAGAAGCACTCTCAAACCTGACCATGTGGACCTTCCAGTGTCCTTACACAAGAACCTAGAAATTCCCAAATGCTAAGCAGTGTGTACTCTGTACTGGTATGTTTAGATGCTGGGCACTGACATTTTCACACAAATATACAGTCAGTTTTTAAGCTCATTCAGCCTTGTACTTTTCAGCTTTTTCACAAAAAAAATTACAATGCATGTGAATGGGAAAATCTTCAAATCCTCTGCAATATAATTCATGATAAATATGGATGATTGAATTTTACATCACAATTTTCATTGTCAAAACTAGTAAAATCATGATGATGCAGCATTTCTTCCGGTCTTTGCCAATAAACCTGTTTTCTTACATCTGGAGAACAAGCTTAGCAGGCCAGAGCATCTCTGCAGCATTACAACATTTCCTTGAAACACCGTTTTGTGACACATTTTACCTTTATAAAATAATTGCAGCTCTTGCAATTTTGGATATTGCACTGTCATATTGTGCTTTCCATAATCTTTTGATCAATTCTGCAGCCCTGGTAAACAAAATGTTCACAGAAGGCAGGAAGAGATCATGAGTCTGCTGGCAAGCAAGTTTGATGAGTAGACTAACATCTACCCCCTCTTAAGCCTCCTTGCAAGTGTTGCAATTAGGGATGTCCCAAGCCGATCTGCAGGATCGGGATCGGGGCCTGTATGGGCATTGTTTCACTGATCGGGATGGGCAATTTTTTGAACGTGGACCATGGCCCGATGATTTTTACATCAGAGCACAATTTGTAGCAGGACGCATACGCGCATGGAACGTTTCTCTGGCGAAACTGTTGAAAAAATGTCTGCAGTGAGGAAATATATTAAATAAGAAAGCGAAAGCAGTCCAACTGTGACATGCAACATCTGCAATACAACTGTTTTTCGAGGGGTAAAAAAAAAAGCTGTATTAAAGAGCATTTAATACTACAAATTTGATAAGTCACATAAAAACCAACACTCTTCTCCGTGGTAGAAGATCAGGGTTTTCTTCGTCATCTAGAAATTTGGAATCCAAAGTATGCGCCATCATCTCGGCATAACATTACACTGATTCCACTTCCGAAATTGCCAAATTGCCTTCTCTAAAAAAGGAGTGGCACTTTAGTTGTAACAATTGCACTGATATTATTGCACATTTTTGTAAACTTTGCAAATAAACGTCTGAACATGAATGGCTTTAGTGTTTACAATATCTGAAATTAATCATTCCGACCTGTTGGGAAGGCTTTCTTGCTCATTTAAATAAAAATAAATAGGCTATTCTAGGCTAGAATTTTGCATCAATGTACAGCTCCAGAAGTTTTATTTGGCGCTTATTGCGTTACAAAAGAATGCAATTGAGGAATCGTGAATATAGCGTAAATAAATACACATAGTAGCTTCACGTCCTGTCTTTACAATTGGAACTAGGGTTGTCAAAAGTATCGAAACTCAAAAAAGTATCGATACTAAAATGTTGTATCGAATACGATACTCATTTTCAAAAGTATCAATACCGATTATTTTTTGCACTACCTCAGACCTGAAACTTGTTATCATAGTTGCAGATTCTTTTTGCACAACTGTTTTTTATCATAAATATTCAACGTGTGGTTCTGTTAATTGTTACATGTTGTAACAGAGGTCATTTTTGCATTTTTCTTGTTAATAGAAATATTTCTTTTAAATTTTGGAGTCTTTTTTTAATCCTTGTGGTATCGAAAATGGTATCGAGTATCGAATATTTTCCTGAGTATCGGTATCGAGTTGAACATTTTAGTATCGTGACAACCCTGATTGGAACAGCGTGCAATAATAATTTTCCATGAAAACAAGTAACATAAATATAAAATAACAAAAAGGGTTCTGAGAAGGGGGGAAATACTGACCCCTATCTGTGTGAAGAAGGGGGCTGGGAATTACAAACGGGTCCTGAAGGTGTCTGAACCACTGCAAACAAATACAATTTGCTGAATCTTTGTAGAATTTAACTCACACAGCGATGTTCTGCCTCGCCGCTAAACAAACAACTTTGTGTTTACAACGATTCATGTGAGCCAACAGTACAATGCGAGCTTCATCTTTCTGTGTTCCCGAGTCACATAATGTCAGTGTTACACCTGCATTCTCTAAAATGCCTGCAATGCCCCAAATCGCTGAAGGTATTTCAAGTCCTACAGACTGTTTTGTCAATTCACAAGAGAAGCTTACAAGAGTTAATTTGGCAAGACAGGGAGGTAGGGAAAAGTCACAACTTGCTTGCTGACGTGAGCTGAGATTAAAACAAACCTGAGACGAACGTAATGTCATTTCAACTCGGAAACGGTTTTTTTAAAATGGTGCTTGGAGCTCGAGGAGTAACGTTAAGCTAACAACGGCATGACATGGTCAGTGAATTCGCGAGCGGTGTGAAGATAACACATATCACTCACCCAAATAGATGTCCCCGAAAGATCCACTTCCAATTTTTCTGCCCAGTCTGTATCGGTTCCCCACTCTCAGCTCCATGTCGCTAGCTACTGTCCGTGGCTTCGTTGGTACCTTTAAATTGACGTCGTCTAATCCAAATGACCAGATTGAGACTGTTGTTTACGTTACCTCGGCATATGATTCACCTTCCTTAACTGGTTTAAAATCCCGTTAATGCAAAACTAACGTAACCCCTTCCCCCCAGAATCCGGGTTCCTTTTGTGACATTACAAATTTCACCATCCCTTATTTATCTCTCTACGAAACGAATACCTATAATACCGATATCTTCCGATAGTGTGAAACGCTCAGTTTATGTTCTCCGTATTGTGTGGGTCATTGTTGCCAAATAACGTAGGGATGGAGACGGATTTTGCTGGTTAACTTCATCTTGGTCGGAGGCAGCTAGCAGCTTCACTCTACTGTCGGATCTTTGCACCGCCGTGAGAGCTGTCACTCGTGAGTGACGTCACTTCCCACAGCATCTGCAGGAAACGGGCAGAAGTGTACAAACCGTAAATCGCCGTATACAGCTGCCAGGCTGTAGCCAGAAGTCCGTCAATTAACAATCTTGCAATGTTATTTACGATGTCTTACAGTCACCTATGAGTAATTCGGCCACCACCTACACGTAGCAGTGTCTTATGACCACATAGTTCACTGCCAGTGTACATTTGGCCCGTACATGATACAATAATGCTACTTCAGTAAAGCAGCCAATGAATTCATGTTAAAACACGATTCATAATAACAAGAAACTTCAATTTTGATTGATCCTTCAATCAACTGAGTGATTGTATGTGTATAGATGTACATATATACACGTGTGTTTTGCTGTCTGAAGGTGGTGACACTTTTGTTTTTGTTGCCAAAAACATCCGAGTCATCCCTAAATGGGCCCTTGAATATTATTTAGGATCCCAATTAACACTGATATGGCTTGTAGTGTATCATTTTAAAGCCTTGATTAATAATATACAAGATTTCTCCTTTATTTCTTCCACAAACAGGCCTGTGTCTCCCAGCATGAACGTGATCTGAAATGACTAATACTATGAAAAATACTAGTAGAGTACTCAGTATTCACGGGTGAAACCCCGTCATGCTCTTCCAAAAATCTCATTCGAAAATGTAATTAGTCATATAGATGTGAAGAAAAATCAATAACTGTTCAGCTTATGATGACGGTCCATGGTTTTGGTTGATAGGAAAGGATCCAGGGGCAGTCTGGTAATGATTATTATTAAAACCCTTATGAAATCATGAATAAACCAACACGTTTCCGAGACGAGTACCTATCAGCTCATGCATGGACTCAGGGTATCAAAGCGTTCACTGATTTACCAAATGTTGCTTATGATTACAAAAAGGATAAAACGTGCCTGAACAGTTGTTATTTGTAGTACCAAACAGTTGTATAAAGTTATGAATCAATGTGACATTGACTTGAGTGGTGGAACTGTTGGAATTGTTTGCTGTAATTAGGCCTCAGTCCAGTTGGTGGTGTGAGAAGTATAGGAGGACATAGAAAAGACAAGACAATTATGGCCAGATAAAGGATTGGGCACAATACACTTCACATTATAGGGGAGGCATCCAACCGGCCTTTAATGAACACTAGTGTCAGCTGACAGAAACTGTGCGTGTCCATTGCAGAAAATAGTGGTAGAGGAGGGACATGACAGAAGGAATGACAAGATCAGGGTTAAATGGAGCAGGAGTGAAGAGCGTTTTGGAAGTGTGGTGGAAGCAGAGGAGGTAGAAGATGCTTGGTCAGCTTCCCAGTGAGAACAGGACTCGGGGGAAAATATGGAATAATGCAGGTTTGATTCATCGAACAGGCAGTAGTGCGACATTTAGGATGCAAGCTGCCCATAAAGGTGAAGAAGAAGAAGAAGAAGAGGTGACTGAGTGTTGTGTGATGTTAGTCATACTAAGAAGTCCCGGGGCGTCCCCGTGACATACACTATGTAGTATTATATCACTTCTTTATCATAACTCTCTTACTATCAAGCATGTTGAAGATGTTTCTGTGACTCAGCTTGTCAGGTAGTTTGTGTGGATGCTCGAAGCAAAGTTGCTCTTACATGAAGTCTGACAGCAGAATATCCCTCTTGTCAATTTGTAACCACAGTGATAACACGATATTCACCATGTACCCTCAACAAAAAATGAATACTTTCAAGAGGAAGAAAATCTTTATGTCCTCCATGGGGAGTACAAAGGAAGAGAGCGTCCATGTTACTGATATGACACAGTAAACGATTTTATGTAGCCGTGTTACAATAAGCTGACAGAAACACTGCAGTAGAGTCATTGCTTCAGCAACGATTGGGGCTGCTGGAATTCGAAAGGTAAAAAAAAAGAAAAATATCTAATTGAATGCTGCTATGTTGCTATGCCTGTGGCATTTTATTCTGACAGAAGCACTCTGGCAGCCGCCCGGGCAGCGTCGGGACGAAGCACTTAAAATAGTGCTGAACATGTGTTTTGTTTGACATTAGCTAAATTGTTCACGTGTTTTCCCCTCTTTTTTTAAAGAATGCTTCACTGGATAGCTGAGGCCATGTAACAAGGAGAGGACAGAGAGGCAGAAGCTGATGGACTGCTGCATTTTACAAAAATTCCAGACCTGGTGAAAAAGGAAAAAAAGACCTTGTGAGGAAACAGCTCGAAAAATAAAATGCTCAGATTAACTCTGGTTGATTTTTCTGGCACAAATCATTTGATGTGTGTAGGATTGAAACAGTTCCTTGAGTAATTCGAGCGGCTTGATTAATAAAGGCGTTGTTTACTCCATGTTAACTGCACATTGCACTGGGATTCGCACAGACTACAGCTGGTGCACAATACGGCTGAGGTATCAACTTTCCCTGGTGGCTAAATGATGATAAGTTCCAGCTTGAATGGTTAATGTATTCTTCTTTTAAAGTGTTGGTGTAATGTGTTACCGTGTTATTGCTGGAGCAGAGTCAGCAGAGCCGAGGGGCAGCAGGGGAGACAGTGCAGTTAACAAGGTGAGGATGACTGGAGTTTGCAACACTTGTTACTGTATGTGCAATAAAACCCCGCCAGTACTTAACCAACAAGAATTAACCTATGAAAATGTAGGAAGTGGATTCAGTTTGCCCTGTTATCCACTTTTACACAAGCACAGCACGCTAGCTCGCCTATTATTAAAATCATTTCAAATAATCCTACAAGAAAAAAAAAAGACATTTTATGAAAACAGTGAAAGAGCTTGAAAACATTTATGCAATAACTCTGGGCAAAATCTAAACAAACTTAAAAATACATTAAATATATAAATTAGACTTCTTAGACAGAGTAACAAACAAAATAAACAACAACAAATTAACAACAAATCAGGAAAATTTCTTGCAAACCATCTCAAACAAAGGAGGGAAAAAACCTCATTACAGCAAGACAAAAACTTAGCGGGGAAGACCCCGACATCACCGGAAAGACATGAGAAACCCTATTCAAATATTTTACTGCTAATTATATACATCAGAAACCTTTTTTGGACATTTATTAGTTTTTAAAAATAATCAGCACTTACACAGTAATTGAACTTGTATGTTTGCTAAAATATTATAGGAAACATATTCTCACATGGATACGAAGAACAAACAAACAATTCAGAAAAAGAAAAAGAATAAAAAAATGCAAAAACAAAAAACAAACCACAGATGGGGGAAAGCTGGATTGGGCGAGCAGTAAAATAGATTATCTGAAACCCCAAATCACTTCTAAATTGGTCACAGATCTTTCATGTTGTTTTAACACAGATATTTTTAGTAAAAGAAGAGAAAAATCTCTAAAGAGTGAGTGAGTGAGTGAGTGAGGGACAACAGCAATGCTGGTATCGGTCTCTGCAAAAACTGCTTTTGTATCCTTGATGTCTTTCCATTCCATATAAAGAACAGAATGAGGCTGTCGACCTTTCTAAAGAACGTATTAGTAACAAGGAATGGTACGTACTTTGGGAAGGATATTCATTTTAACAGCATTAATTCTTGTAATTAAGAAAAGGTGGAGTTAAGACCAGTGTTCCAAATCGTTCTTAGTCCGAGTTAGGAGAGGAGCAAAGCTGGCTTTGAAGAGGTTTGGAATCGGTTTTTTTTAACATGCACACCAAGACAGACCAAACTACTGACAACAACTTTAAATGGCAAACCGTGTAAAGGGAGATTATTTGCAGCCGTATTAAGTAGCATCAACTCACTTTTACCGACATTTAATTTACACCCTGAGAGATGACCAAAATACATAAACGTGTCAAGGGCTGCAGAGGAAAGGAAAAGAGTGGGGGCGTATAACAATAAACCATCTGCACATAAGGATCACTGATGTTCATTGCCATATCTAACTGTACCTCAATGAGGAGCTTGAGCCACAAAGATATTACAAGGGGCTGTACAACAAGAGTAAACAGCAAAGGACTTGCAGCTTGGACCGTTGCAGTTTATATTATTTGTCCTACATTATGTTTGCCATGTTGTTGTTTTTTGGGTTTTTTTTGCAATTAAACAAAATGATTTTAGTGCAGCTAGCTAACATCAGTGTGATGCTGGCTTTCAGACAGGGCATTTGCTGTTTTGTCCACAAGAGATGACAGCTACGTGATTATTTTGTCCTTAGTTCTAAAATGCAGATTAATCCTGTTGTTTACACAAACCTGATCGAGTTCTGGACATTCATTTCTGCAGAGGACATACCACACTCATCACAGAGGTCACAATGCCAAAATATGTTTCAACAGAGCTCCACTTTATATTTGTGTTCAAGGCGGTAGAAGTCACTGTGAGCTTTTCTCTGCAAGATAGGTGGGGGTTTTTTTGCATGCTATTATTGTTTTAAGCTTTATATAAATGGAGGAAGCTTTTTCAAGCACATTTCCAGCCAAGAAACATGTAGAGTAAATATGATGGCAAACAGTTTCAACTGATGGGTTAGGTTAAGTCATAGTTACAAAGATAAAATGTGAATGTTGACAGTGGAGATCACAAAAAAAGTGTTCAATGGAAAAGATATTATGAATCTTCGATTAGTGTGCAGTAGGCGCAGCAACCCCTGCACTTGGAGAATGCAGATTTACGCGTGGTTCCTGAAGTATCCACAAGTGGGATGGAACAGAGCGCTCAGGTACCGAGGTCCTCCTCTGTAATGTCACCCTTCAGTCTGGTCTGGGATGCAGGTGACTCTCAGTTTTCCAAGGATCGTGGTTGTGCCTGATCATGGACTGCAGTCAAATATCTACAATATTTATATTTTCTTTATGCATTTATGCTTTATTTGGGGTGTGTTGTCTTGTGTAGTTACTTCAATGTGCTTCTTTGCTTCATGGTATAATTTTAACAGTCATGGTAGCAGAGGTGTAAAGGGAATATCGACAGTGGAGAGCACAAAAGCGTTAAAATGAAAAGATACTGTGAATATGATGCAGTAGTTGCAGCAGCCCCTCACAAGATAAAAATGTAATAATAATAATATTTAATACTTTAAATACTTTTATGCAGCTTTATAATTCAAAGGAAAAAGGAATACACTTTAAATAAATAATAAATGCTTAAGCTTTCAATCCCTCCCTCGATCGCCAGTTCTGGAACAGGTAGTCTTTCCTGCTAAAACTATCAAATATGTTTGATGACACCTAGGCAACATAAAAAGCACTGGCTGGAAACAGGAGAATTTATTTTAGAGTCTTGATTTTTCGAGTACAGAACAATTTGGACCAACATTCAACATGTACTGTACATATACAGTACACACACTGCCAACACACACATAGCTCACACCTTCATAGCATTTGCCATTGGCTCAGGGGATAATAAACACATTTTCATTTAAATTGATGCACACTTATGAGTGAGCTCATGGGTTTCTGTTGCAACAAGTAAAGCTTTATTTTTCAAATACTAGTGTGTAGCTGTATTTCATAGCTTGATCAATTGTTGTGTGACTGTACTAATGTAATATCAACAAGCAAGTTAAGTAAATAACAAGCTTGCGTTATGAAGCAGAAGCAGATTAAAGGAACAGTTCAGCCATAAATTAAAATCAATTCACAAAACATTTCTGGAACGTTGCAGCGAAAAAGCATTTAACTGAAGCAGATGGGGACTTGTTTAAAAACGCGATGTGGACTACAAAATTGCACCCGTCACTGTGGGTGACTCGATAATGACTGAAATTTTAATCTTTTGGCGAACTGTTCCTTAAAGCCTACAAGACGCCCCAATATAACTGACTTCAGTTGGCTATCAATTGGCATGTTGTCAGTAATAGGCAGAATACAGTAA